>JAODKC010000103.1:604365-610421 GCA_026777985.1 Mormyrops attenuatus | reverse complement strand
GACATTCAACACAATGGAGAAAACGCACCCAGTCCTACAGTGACATTCAACACAATGGAGAAAACGTGCCGGGGTCTCTGTTGGGGTCTCTGTTGGGATCTCTGCTGGGATCTGTGCAGGGGTCTCTGCTGGGATCTCTGCCGGGGTCTCTGTTGGGATCTCTGCCGGGGTCTCTGTTGGGATCTGTGCCGGGGTCTCTGTTGGGATCTGTGCCGGGGTCTCTGTTGGGATCTCTGCCGGGGTCTCTGTTGGGGTCTCTGTTGGGATCTCTGCTGGGGTCGCCATCACGCTGCATAGTTTTGTTTTGAATGCAGCTCAATGTCTATACAAGATTTTTAGACACACACAGCACCGTCCGTCTGTAGAGAGACGTAGGAACGTGGCAATGTGTAAAAAGCTGACATAATGTACCATGTCCTCATCAGCTGACAGTGTCTCCTGAGGCATCTCGAAACCTCTATGACCACCTTGCTCTCTTTCCCAGAGTTCCCTGGAATACCAGAAGCTCCAAGATGGCTGCTCCAAGTATGAGGCGCTGGCCCTCCACCTGAAGAGGAAACGGAAAGAGGCGGAGTACACCTTCCACTTTTGGAAGAGTTTCCCTGGAAAGATGACTGTAAGGCCCGCTCTGACGTGTGATGGGGTGTGCCATTTCTGGTTGGAACGTCTTATAGATGTTGGCCGGCATTCCAGTTTCACACCCTCTGCATAGTGTTTGGTACGCAATGGTGATATGCCTGCTGATTATTCCGCTGTGGTATTCCCCCCCCCCGCCCCATCCTTCACCTCCCGTCCCAGGATTCCTTGCGGAAGCCGACGCGCCGGCTGGTGTGCGAGAGCAGCAACAAGGCGCTGACGCTGCAGAATGCTGGGCGGTTCTCCGTCAACTGGTTTATCCTCTTTAACGACGCGCTGGTGCACGCTCAGGTGAGAGAGACACGAGGGGGTGCTGTGAAAGCAGAACTGGAACCGGGGGGGTGGGGGGTTAGAGGGGGGTCCAGGAAGTACAGATGATTTTTTTTTGTCTGTGTGGCTTGCAGCTTCTGATGCTCTCTGCTGCAGCTGTATGACTTCTGTTCTTTGCTCTGTCAGGGCGTCCAACCCTATAAGAACCTTGTAAGTATGGAGCAGCTTCTGGATCTGGCCTGTCTCCCCGGCACAGTGTCCCCTGTGTGTTCAGGGCTTGGTTTGGGAAGTAGGTCTCCAGCTGCCTAGTATTCCCCCTCCTCCGTGTCAGTTAAGTTTGAATGCATTTTATTAATACATTTCAAAGCCCTGCGGCTGTCCTGAAATGTGCCTGCCGGAAAATGGTGTTAACTCAAGATAGTCAGGTCATTAAGTAAACTGTCAGTAAGGCAGATCAGGCCGTTGCTCAGTGGAGACGCGTTGCGTGACAGACCCATCCGAGCCTTTCTGTGTGATCTGGCTCGGTGCCGGTCCCTCTGTAACCGGCCTCTGAAGCGACAGCCTGGGCCCAGGACCTCCCAAGCCAAGCCTTGTTCCATGCTGCCCTGCTAGTGTGTGGATTGACGTGTAACATCCGACGGTAACAGCCAAGGCCCCACCCTACTCCCCTCCCCTCCCTGCAGCGTTCTGTTCTGTGTCCCAGGACCAATAACACCAGTTTAAAATCTCACACATTCTGTAGACTAAACTTCACAATGATATTTTTTTCTACTCGTACTAGGATAGCAGGGGTCCATAATTCACTGGTCCAACAGCCAGTCTGTCGGATACGGCTGTCCTGTGGGTAGCGGCATTGCACCAATAGGTCCAGCTAGCCTGATCCCGCCGTTCAGATGTGGAGCCCCGCCCTCAGCGGGGGTGGGGTGGGGTAGGGAGGGGCTCTCACATTGTCCCTGGCATCTGTGGACACCGTTTACACACAGCCTGTAGCACTTAGCATTTGACCATCTGTGCCAAGGAGGACCAGAGGACGCAAATTCGGCATCTGGTTTAGGGCAGTCTGACAGCTGGGGGATGGCGCGTCACTCCGGAGGGGGTGCATACTGGTCCTCAGCCCCACATGCTAGCGGAAGGGTGCTGATGGGATTTATGCATTATTTAAGAAAATGGGGAATATTTGGGGGGGGGGGGGTACTCGTGTGAAATGGGTGCCGGACGGTGGATTTGTGTGTTTTGCTGTGTGATGGAGTCCCAGTGTGTGTGTACTCTCCCTCTCCAGCCTTGGTTATTACTGGGAGGGGGGCAGGTAACAGAGACGCCAGGTGACCTCCGGGGACAGCGCTGAGATGGCCGTTCCTAGCTGACTTCACTTCCTGTCTCTTTTTGTCTTTCTGTTTCTTCTGCACTCTTTCTCCGCAGAATTGTCTCTCTCTTGCTCTCAATACCTCATAGAGGCCTGACTTTGGGTGCCCTGTGGACTGAACCCTTCACCCCCTCTCTCTTTATTTCCCCTTCTCTAGATTCTAGTCATGCTCCATTTTCGCTTGCGTAAATGTGTGCGGGTGTGTGTACTGCATGCATATGAGTGGTTGTGTTGAAATCTAGGTGAGGTTACCATGCTATCAGAGAGTTAACCCACCCGCCTCGCGTTGTACATGCGTCCTGTATGAATTCTCAGGTTTTCACCTGCATTTGTGTGTATTTGTACTTGTTTTTGTTTCACAGCATCTGTTGGTTCTTGTGCCGCTCAGAGATTTTCCTTCCGTGGTGCCGGGACACAATCATTCACACAGTATGGTTTAAAGGCGCATTTTTTTGGGGGGGGGGGGTGTTGTTTCAGATTCTTCCCCTCCTTTTTGGAAATGTGCTCTGCCTTAACATTTCACAGTTGTCATTCTGGGTTATGAGGCGGCGGCAAGCACCACAGCCCTTTGTGGCCAGCAGGGCGGTGCACTTTTAGAACATCAAGCTGTTGTGACTTGGCGGGGGGAGTGTGGCCAGCAGCGCAGGCGGCCATCTGCTCATCGGGGATGCGAGAGCCAGAGATTTCGGCATCGCGTATGTCCTGCAGCGGGAGGGAGCGGCAGAGGGAGGCCAATGCGGCTATGCTGTTTGTCCTGGAGCTTTTTAAATTAGCACTGTTAGCCTGTTAGCAGTGGTGCTGTAAAGAGACTGGGTTCCTCATCCGGCTAAGTGGCATGGGTCTGTTCTGCTCTTTTTTATGTGTGAATGATGCCTGAGTGGAAGTGTGTCATGACATCATCATTCCCTGATCATTCCCTGGACAAAGTGCACGAACTTGACCCCACCTGTCGACGGTCTGCTACCATAGCAACCTGATGACCAACCACATGCCAAGGCTCAGTGCAGACCCCCCCCCCAAAATCATGCCCCACTTTTACACTGGCAGTGGGGGGAAACAGCTGGCCATGATGTCCTTCTCTGTCTCCCATCCAGTTTTCCACTCACCATGTCTTCCCCCTGGCCACGCTGTGGGTGGAGCCTATCTCGGAGGAAAACACCAACCTGTGAGTCATTCAACCAGCTGACCAATCAGATCACAGATGCAGCTGTCTGCTTGTGAACCGATCACATGGCTCAGCCAGTGTCCTTGTTAGCAATTCTGATGCTAACCAAACATGTTAAGAACTGTAATGCACCTCTTGGTACATTGTCAGGTACGGGCTCAAGGTGACCTCACCTGAAGAGACCTTCACGCTCCTGGCCTCCTCCCCCATGGAGAAGGTACGTAGTAATCACTGGTTATGAACACTCAATGTGAGTCCACGGCCAGATCGAGAAGATGCGCGTATAGAAGTTTCCCTTGGCAGCTCTGAATGTGTCCCCCCCGATCCCCCCAGGCCAAGTGGCTGCGAGCCATTAACCAGGCGGTGGACCAGGCCCTGGGTGGGGCTGCCGCCGAGGTCGCCGTCTCTGGTTCAAGCACCGTGCAGCGGCCGGAGCCACCCATATCACGCACAGCCACCTATACCTTCTACAAGGACAGCCGGCTGAAGGAGGCGAGCTATGAGGGCCGCTGGCTGGCTGGGAAGCCGCACGGAAGGTGGGTGGGGCAGCGGTCACAGGCTGGGGGCTGTTTCTGATGCTAATGATACCATCGCTAATGCTAATATTCATAACTGAACTGGAACTTGACTGGGTGCTGCAGTGGCCAAACACCTCTAGGGATGCGCGTGTGACCCCCACCCCCCACTTGTGTGTGTGTAGCATTTGCATGCGGCCTTCTGTGATGGATTATAATTGGCTTTTATCTATACTGGACTTGTGTGTCTTTCTTCTCGGCCAGGGGTCTGCTGAAGTGGCCAGACGGCCGGACCTACACCGGCACCTTCAAGAACGGATTGGAGGACGGGTCAGTAAGACCGCGCAAGCCAGGGAGGAGGGCGTCTCTGCTGTCGGGGTGACCTTTGCTGTTTCTGTGTGATTGGAAATCTGCAGGTTTGGGGATTATGTGGTTCCCAACAAGAACCTGAACAAGGATGATCACTACCAGGGCCACTGGAAGGAGGGCCGGATGCAGGGATTTGGGATATATAGGTGAGTTCCTGCTCCAGTGCCCTCTGCCTCTGTCTGTCGGGGATTATCAGTGTTCTGCCGTTCATCTGGAGCTTCCCCCGTTACACTGTACCTCCTGAATGGGGCTGTAGGGTTACGGGCTCCTTTGCCAGCTGTGTCATCTGAATCCCTCAGCCGTCCTTAATCAACTTAATTAGAAAAGTTAGGCCTCCCACTGAAGTAAAGGTCAGCGGTGTGTGTGTGTGTGTGCGCGTACATTTTTGTAATTATTACATTGCGGGGACTAGATGTCATCACAATGTGATAAAACCATTTTGTGGGGACCATTTTTCAGGTCCCCACAAAGATCTGAATACAAACGTGTGCGCGTGTGTGCACCGCCCCCCTCCCTCCCAGGTACGCCACTGGCGAGGTGTACGAGGGCTCCTTCCAGGACCACATGCGACATGGTCATGGGATGCTCCGCAGCGGGAAGCTGAACTCTTCCTCACCCAGTGTCTTCATCGGCCAGTGGGTCCAGGACAAGAAGACGGGCTACGGGGTCTTCGACGACATCACCAGGTGGCGCCCTGCTCACACCCGTCATCGGCATGACCTTGGCTCTTCAGCTGCATTGCAGAGGAGTCACGTTTTGATCTTGTTTCAGCTGTAGTTTCAGACCAAATTGGCTTTTTTCAGCCTTGATGTTTATTTTACCTACAGTGTACCTTTAGACATTTATTTTTCAGACATACATGTGCCATACAAGTGACATACAGGTGAGGCAGGTAATATATCATAAGCACACAGCTGTCAGATGCCAACTTAGGTACCCGTGTTGCCAGGTTCAGCTTCCAGTGAGGGAGTGGTAAGGTAGTACTGGAGCCCGATCTATACCAGTTGTCACCAACTGGCTGCATTCAGACTGAAATACCATTCAGTCTAGACTGTGTCATTGATTTTTGCAACTTGTACTGCCTGTGGCTCCCCAGGGACCGGATTGGGAAAGACTGCCCTAGACAAACTGCCTCACCACGGTGTGCGTGTGACTGTGTATCTGTAGTGTGTCACTGATCAGCTGGCCCTGTGCACAGCTTGTTTCCACCTGTCATCACTCGGCTTGCTGCCTGAACCCGAGCCGTTCGGTTTGACACGCCCCCACTGGCCCTTTTCTCAGGGGGGAGAAGTTCATGGGCATGTGGCAGGATGAGCAGCGGCAGGGAAACGGCCTCGTCGTCACCCAGTTCGGCCTGTACTACGAGGGCACCTTCGCCAGCAACAAGATGAGCGTGAGCATTCTTTAGCACCATGCCTGGCCCCCGCCATTCAGCACCATGGTGTTCATCTCCCCTGAATAATAACCAGCTCTCTTCTGCCCCTTGCAGGGCACAGGGACGCTGCTGTCGGAGGACGATACTACGTTTCAGGGAGAGTTTTCCGAGGACTGGACGCTGAACGGGAAGGTGAGGCTGCGGGAGTGTCCTCAACAAATGTCTGGATTGACATTTACAGGTCTCAGCACCTTTATACCCCCCAGGGCACGCTGACCATGCCCAATGGCGACTACTTTGAGGGAACCTTCAACGGGGAGTGGGGCACGGGGCTGAAAGTGACGGGGACCTACTACAAACCCA
>JAODKC010000103.1:579365-599365 GCA_026777985.1 Mormyrops attenuatus | reverse complement strand
CTCTGCGTGCTGCTACAGGGAACCAGCTCCAGCATGGTGATGGTCTGATGGGTGGTCCGGGTAGATTTGGCACTAGCTGATCTGACGGAGAGGCTGAGGGAGAAAACCGGCAGTGTGTCTGTCAGGAGCGACGCAAGTCAGAACAAGCGCTGGTCCTTTCCACCTCCTGCCCCCGAGCTGAAGTCCCCTCCCTGAAGGGGGAGCCTCCTTCTTTGGCCCTCCTAACCCTGACACCCCTGCCACCCTCATCATGTCGAATTCCATCTCGCCTACCACTCGGAGAGAGTACTGGACCCTCGTGTTTGGCTTTCTACCACGGCTGTTCATTTTGGACGGTGCTGTGGAGATCAGGGAGAGGGGCGGTGACATCATCACTGCTGGGGGGCCTGAACGTGAGCCGGTCCCATTACCTCTATGCACATGTCGAGCTTAGTTTGCACTGTTTGGAAGCACAGGCGGATCTTTTCGGGCGGGTCTGCCATCCAGAACACATCCTGCACCTGTCTGCTAGCATTTTATTCAAAAGGCTCCACTCACACAAAGGATACGGGCCGCAGCACTGAGAATCTCTTCTTTTTGTTTCAGTTTTTATTAAATACACATTGCAGGTGTCCTTAGATAGAAGATAGTTAAAATTGTCACAAGCGCCCAAGGAGCTACTAACTTAGGGTGATAGAGAGATGCTACCAGAGGACATTGTAGGTATAGACAAGAAGTGTAGGTGTTTGATATAAAGCAGTGTTTCCCAGTCCGGTCCTCAGGGACCTCCAGACAGTCCACGTGGAAGGGTTGGGAAACACTGAAATAAGGTATTGAGTATAGATCTGCGTAAACAGACTTGCTTGGTCAGTATGTCGAGCAGAAAAGAACCAGATCTTGAGGTTCTTTCATATATTCAAGTGACTTATGGGGTTTCAGCTTGTTATTCTAATCAGACTCATCCTCCACAACCTAAATTAAGAACTTTCTTAAAGCTTCTACATATAAAGCAGCCCCTTACACATCTGTGGTTATAGCCACACTGTCAGGGATGTGTCGTCCTTTTCCCTTCCTGTGTTTGGTGGGACATTTATCTGACCTTGATATTCATACATACTGTATTTGTGCTGAAAACTGACAACTTGTTGGGGTTGGGTATGTTGGGGTGTACCTGGGAAATGACCTTGTAATCGGCAAAATTTTTATCTGTATTTTGACTTTTATTACAATGCAAAGCTATCCAGTTTTGGAGGACATTTGAGTTACTTTAAGTGCCTGTAGATACAGCGACCGGGACCGTCTTGGGTTATGATGACATCGTCGCTCCGGTACTGCATACACGGTGCATGATGAATGTCTCTGGCTCGTGTGGTGCCCCGACGGGCTGCAGATGTGGACAGACGATCGCATGAATGCGGCACCTGTTCGAAGAACGGGATAATGAACTTTTGTTTATATTCCAGATCCAGGCATGAGCAAAATGTGCAAAGTATTTATTGACTCTTTCAAGAGCACTTTTCAAAAACACGCCATAACATAAGAGCCAGCAGATCATCCATTACACATGAACCATCTAGTATTGCACTGATAACCCTCTGAGTTTTGATGAAAGCCAGGCCAAGGATGGAGGCCTGCTTTTAACTAAGGTTTTTTGAGGAATATCTTGTTACTGAACACTGAGTATAAACTTTATTCATTTTCATTGCTCCTGAATTCTAACATTTTTAGAATACACTGTATTTGTGTTATGTCAGAACTATTCCTCGTCTGCTAGTCATTTGTTGGATTGTAATTATCATAATGACCGCTGGAAAGGTGAAACGGACCATTTTGGGCTAGACTGTGTAACCTGACACTTGCATAGATGGATTCATACAAACATTCGATGGGGGGGTCCATTGCTCCGCTAGAGGTAATGAAGACCATAATGATGATTAAGTCTGTTTGGTCACAATAAAACTCGCCTTTTCTCCCCTTTTTCCCATCAGTATGTTTACTTTCATTAAATCCTGGGGTTTGACCCCCATCCACCCTCTTGATGAAGTTGCTCACATTCATGCTGACTGGGAATCGCTGCAGTTTTCATGCTGTTTTTGCCAAATTCCTGTTTACGGCATGTACACCAGGATCTCGCCTGGCGACCCTCAACGGTGTTCTGTTACAGCTTCAGTACCAAGTCCATACTTTGAGTGTTGAATGTTTGATCTTCCCGTCAGGATTTTTTTTTGTCTTTTTCAATGAAGTACTTCTACATGTTTACTGTATATATAAAACAAGACGTCAACTAAACTATCGTAATGTGAACAGAGCAATAAAAGGAAACGGTAGATAAATGAAGTCTCTGTGTGTTTTATTAATGACATTTTCTTAAAAACTTCTTAAAAGTAATTATCAATGCTAGACGATATTTAACCTTTATTAAGTCTCTGCTGTAGTAGATGCATTCCCTGTCTTTTAGTGTTTCAGCTCTCATTCTTAAAGCAGTTATTTAATGTTTTGAACATTATTAAAAACATGGTGTAGCCCATGGCCCGCTCGCTCTCCATCCAAATCTAAAAGAAGGAGTTAATGAGCTTTGAGCAGGGACACTGACGTGGGATTATTTGGGATAGAGCAGAGATTACAGACCTCGTTCCCTCAGGTGGCTTATGGTGAACACCGTGAGCGATGCAGTGAAACCTGCAAGAGGCAAACGCACCGGCTACGGGGCAAGGATGACGGGGTAAGACAAGGCTGGTCTCCTTGGCAGTCCTGGCATGGTCGAAAAATCTCTCTCAAGGTGAGGACCGTTTTTTTCTGCATTATCTGTTCACCCCCCCCCCCCACAATTATAGTAGGTACTTTTATCCCTCTCGTGGTAAATGTTAAGATAGTGAAGAAACAGGAGAGTGACCACATGCAGCAGAATGGTTTACCTGGATGGTAATTTCCATCCAAACACAAGCATATGAGTAGGGTCTGAAATTTGCCTGGCTGGACAAAAGAAACACTAGAAATAGATTGGCATGTCCATTTCCTGCTGAAAAACTAGTTAATATCCTAAAAATCTAGTAAATAATGGGAAACTAACTATAGGACTGTTATTCGCATAAAATGTATAATGTGAAAAAATAACAATACATAGATTTTCAGATCTGGTTATTGTTTTGTCCAAAAAAATGAGATGTGAATTTTCCATTTCTCTAGCATAACACAGTCAGCAAAAGTAATTATCTTAATTAGCGTTTTAAATCATCAGCAGAAATACTCAAAATCACACCCCGTTTGAAAGGTGTAAAATTTCCACTGAAATGTTAGGGGCAGGGTACAGTAATATCCTCGACTTGATTTTCCTTATAAAATTCCAATCCCTGTTTAAGTCCATGAAGCAGTCCACTGTAGCTGAGCCTTCTGTGCCTGAAGGGACACATACAAACTATGTTGTGGTATTTAGTAGAAAACGGCTACTCTTTTCTCCTGATGTTATAATGGTGCAAATCAAAGAAACTCAAAAATAAATGTGGTAAAGATGCACTGTGGTCAAGAGCATTGGGACACCTGGCCATTACACCTACAGGAACTTTTGTAGCATCCCATCCTAAATCCATAGGCATCAATATGGAGTTGATCCCCCCTTTGCAGCTATAACAGCTGCCACTCTTCTGGGAAGGCTTTCCACAAGATTTTGGAGTGTGTCTGTGGGAATTTCTTCCCATTCATCCAGAAGAGCATTTCTGAGGTCAGGCACTGATATTAGACCCAAAGGCCTGGCTTGCAATCTCTAAACAATTTTCTAGTTTATCCCAATTATGTTTGATGAGGTTGAGGTCAGGGCTCTGTGAGGCCATTCAAGTTCTTCCATACCAGACTCACACAACCATACCTTTTTGGACCTTGCTTTGTGCATTGGGGCACAGTCGTGCTGGAACAGAAAAAGGGCCTGTCCCCAACCTGTTCCTACAAAGTTAGAAGCATAGAATTGTCCAAAATGTCTTGGTATGCTGAAGCATTAAGAGTTCCCTTCACTGGGACTAAGTGGCCCAGCCCCTGAAAAACAGCCCCATACCATTATCCCTTCTTCTTCTTCTTCTTCTTCTTCTTATTATTATTATTATTATTTGGTTTAAAAGGCGCGTAACTAAAGAAACTGTGACATACATTTAAATAACAATAAATTAGGGGTTTTACTTAAGTGAACTTTAAAGATTCTAATGTGTAAGTAATTGGAATGTACTTTGATTGGTCAGTTTTTACCAAATGGAGATACTGTGAACTAGGCTGTACTGCAGTTTTCACCCATAAATATACAGGGCGGTGCCTCTGATGATCACGGGTGTGGCCCCTGCGTCCTGCAGGCCTGACTCAGATCCTGACTGCAGTGCTGTGTGAAATGGAGACCTTCACAAGGAGGGGTCTCAGAGGATCTGACCTCCAGGCCAGCCTACTTAATGGCCCCCGCCTCCAGTCTCTGCTGAAGGTAAGCGGTCTGCAGATCCACTAATTGGTTCCAGGTGCAAAATACCACGTGATATGCTGTTATCAACTGATATTGCTAACAAGGGCTAACAATGAACCGGGCTAGAACTGGGGCCTGTTTCAGAAAGCAGGATGTCCTGCTGAGCCAAATAACTTGTGAGATTTAAGGTAGCATGGGCTAAATATAAGTGAACAAAGATAAAGGGCATTTAAACTGGGGTACCTTAAATCTGACAAGTTATCTGGCTAAGCAAGAAATCCTGCTTTTTGAAACAGGTCCCTGGTATTCCCACTTGTTGTACTGGAACTCAGTTAACACGGATAGTGATGTGATTCCCACCACTGACTTCCAACCTCCGAGGTAAATGGAATGCAGCATAAAAATAGGAACACGGTGTAACTAACGGGGAGACAGACCAATGACCACATGCTCCTCCCCCAGGTATATGAAATCCTCCAGCAGCACACAAAGAGGGTCCCAGCGCCACAGCTGCTCCATGCCTCCACACTCTCCCAGCAGGTGGGCGTGAGCACATCGACCTCCCGGGAGGCTCAGTTAAGGATCACGTCCCATTTCTCTCCCGTGCCAGTGGACCTTGGCCACCTGTGTTTTTTTTTATTTTTTATCAGAGGTGGACATTTCATGTCCAGGAAGTAAAAATCCACACCAGGATTTTGTTTCAACCAACCAGCTGCGTAGTGAGTCACAGTCACAGAGACTCAGCTGGTTGGTTGAAAAAACAAAATCTTGGTCTGGATTTTTACTTTTTGGACCTGAAATGTCTACTTCTAGTATTTTTGTTATTTTATTATTATTTATCATTTTATTTTTACTAGATTTTATTTGCCTATTCCTTACCTTTCTATCCTCCACACTGGCTATGCTCAGTTGAATTTAGTAGCGTAAGACTCCCCCCCCCCTTGTCAGAATAGCCTTCAGCTGAAGCTTCTGGCCACGTGACACTTGATGGGTCCTGTTCCAGATGATCACAGACCTGCGAGGCCTGACAGCGCCCTCTTCTGATGCTAAGGAGCTCTGCGGCCTGCTGGGTGGCCCCGGTCTGCAGGTGGGTGACATGGTCTGTGCCGGGATCGTAGGATGAACAGTACATCTGCCTGACGCCCATCGCCTTCATTCCTCCCCCCTCCAGGCACTACTGTTCTCCCACGACATGGTGGCCCAGAAAAAGTATGTCCCTGTGCTGCCACCAGAGCCCGGTGACCTGCCCATCGACGAAGAGGCCATGAGGATCATACGCATGGTCAAGAACAACCAGCCCTTGGTGAGGATGACACCTCAGTCACGATACAGGCGCGTGCGTCCTTGACCTGTGCCGGGGTTAGCACATTTATGGGACGTCCATGCACCTTATTCTGTAAGTCAGTGTTTCCCAAGCCAGTTCTAGGGACCCCCAGACAGTCCACAGTTTTGCACCCTCCCAGCTCCCAACATGCCTGCTATTCCGTGTTCTTGATTGATTGGTTCTGATGTGTTGAGGGCTAGGAAAGGAGCAAAAATGTGGACAGTCTGGTGTCCCTGACGACTGGCTTGGGAAACACTGCTCTTTATGAGCAAAACTTTACAAAATCATACACTCCTTATTATGTTCTACATAGTTGTCTCATATGCTTCTGTTTGCTAATTGATTTTTCTGTTATTTATTTGTCCTGTTTGGATTTAGAGCGCAAACCTATTCGTAGTCATATTCGGTCAGATGCCACGCCCATAAACAGGCCGTGGCTTCCCACATCGAAGGCCCTTTGCAAGAATTCCTTTTTTATCTGAAGGGGGCGACGATAAGGAGGGATGAGGTGACAGGAGAGATCTTCGTGGCCAGGGTGATCCACGGAGGACTCGCCAGTCGAAGCGGTTGGTTGTTCTCGCTACATGTAACGTTTCTTCCTGTCGGATGGGACTCCTGGCTTTGTGTCTGTGAAGAAACAGACGTGTGTGTGTGTGTGTGTGTGTGTGATGACATGTTTGTTGTTCTGTTGTTTGTGTTTGGATGGTCGTAAATTACGGCTGGGGCTGAGGGCTTGTAACTCCCTCAATACATCAAAACCGACTAATACAATCCCCCCCAATAATCATGTTTCCGCCTAAATGGGCGGAAACCTGAAGCCCCCCAATATTCATACCAAAGTTACGCCCTTGTGTGTGTGATATAGTGAGAACTATCTGGCTATATCACTATCGTGGGGCACCTGACTGGGTTTGTGTGTTTGAGAACAGAAAGCTGAGGCCATGTACTGGGCATCTGTGTGTTTTTCTACCTTATGGGGACCAGTCTATAAAACTCAATTTTATAAAAATCCGTGACTGCAATGAAAAAACAAAAAATGCAAAAACTATTTTGTTTGGTTACTTATGGTTATGGTTAGGGCTGGGTAGGGGTTAAGGTTGTCGTCGTTAGCATTAGCATTTTTCCCATAGAAATGAATGAGCGGTCCCCAAAAGCATATGATTACACGACTGCGTGTGTATGTGTGTGCGTGTGTGTGTGTGTGTGACACCCCTGTCTGGCAGGTCTGCTGAACCCAGGCGACAGACTGATGGAGGTGAACCAGCAGCCCGTGGGGGGAATGAGCCCAGAGGAGATCATACGGATCCTGGTGAGGGTCCCAAGACGAGCGCATGTCGCACACACAGGCACACGCATGTATTCTGAGGGCAGAAGGAACAATAATTGGTTCAGAAAGATAACCAATAAAATTGTAGAGGTGGTGGGTCCAATCAACTAGAGGAGGTGGGACCAACCAATCAGAGTGGCCACGCCTCTTCAAGTTGCTTTGACCCATCTCCTCTACAATTTGATTGGTTATCACTCTGAACCAATCACTGTTCCTTCTGCCTTTAGAACATTTTCGTGTAAGTAAAATTGGACAAAATGGATGCTGTCATGCTAATCGTCTCTCTTACGTGTGTCACCTGCAGGCCAGCTGCCAAGGTACAGTCATGTTTAAACTGGTTCCCAAGATAGACAAGCCAGCTGACCTGCAAGCCACGGTAAGCAGCCCTCCATCCCGACTGCATATATTGCCCAGAACATCGTCAGTGGAATGTCCTATTTTTTGAATTATTATCTATTTGTGAATTTACCATAACCCCTTATACAGTGTTGGGCTGCCTTAAGCCTTTTTATACAGCTTTTTAAGTGTCCCAGACCGTCTGGTTAAATTCACCACTCCTGTGCTGTCATTATTCCCCTTTTCTTTGGGCCCCAGCTGTTTGTGCAGGCGATGGTGGACTACACCCCGCAGCAGGACCCAGCCATCCCCTGCGCCGAAGCTGGCATACAGTTCTGCAGGGGTGATGTGCTGGAAGTTGTTGACCAGACGGACGCCCTCTGGTGGCAGGCAAGGAAACTGCCCAGCGCACCAGGCTGTGCTGGCCTCATCCCCTCCATTGGTCAGCTAAAGAGGTAGCTGTGGGGGGGACCCTGGGGCTCCTCACCGCCGCCATATGAGAGAAAAAACATACAGCTTTCCATCTTTCACATAATTGCAAAACTCCAAAGGTTTTAAATGTAATACATTTTAAAATCATAATCTATGTCATTAAATGTTTGTTTAAGCCGGTCCAACTGCTGGTTTCCATACCCAGGAAGCAGAAGGAGGCCTGCTGGTTGCGGTCTTTCCGAGCGCTGAGCTGGTTCAGCAGCTGTGAGTAGATTGCAGTCAGCGGTGACCCGGCTGGCTTAGATGTCCTTGGTTCAGTGTGTCCTGGACGTTCAGACAGACACTCAGCTCCCGTCTCAGCGATGCTTACCAATGAATAATGTTTATCAGTACGAGAACGTCCCTCCGACATATGATCTGGCATGTAAAAACAAACTAACGGTCCTTAGTACACATTTCAACAAGCTGTTCTTTGTTTTTTCCCTTGCTGATCGGAAGTGAGCTTCGTCGACGATGGTGAGTATGACCATATTAACTGGGATTCTAGTGCAGGTGCCGCCACTAGGAAGAGAATGTTTTCACACCTGTGAGAATATGACGAGCATAATACAAGTTTTATGTTTTCTCAAGTATGAATGTGTAAATAGATATTTATGCTGGTTGGTGCAGTGCTCAGCACTGTTATTTCACACTTCGGGGACCAGGGTTCGAGTCTCCACCATGGAGTTTGGGGTCATGAGGTTTCCTCTCGGTACTTTGGTTTACCCCCATAGTCCAAAAACGTGCTGAACTTAATTGGAGTTGCCAAATTGTCCATAGGTATGAATGGTGTGTGAGTGTGCCCTGTGATGGGTTGGTGCCCCATCCTGGGTTCTGGGTTGTTCCCTGCCTTGTGCCTGTAGGCTCTGGACCACCTGTGACCCTGAGGAGGACAAGCAGGTATAGTCCAGTCTGTTCACCCTAATTGATAGCTCCCATCTGTCTTCTTCCTTTTCCCTTCAGAAGAAGACATGATAGCCATCGATGACAAGTGTGTTGAAACAGGTAAAGGGCGACCCACCTGAATGTCCACTGTCAGCTTCCAGTTCCAGATGTTTTCGTACTGATATTCCAGAGTCATTCATACCAGACATTCAGCAGAGACTGTGCACACAGGTGATGTGTGGCTCAGTGTGTGTTCATATCCAGAAGGTTGTGCGTTCCAGACCCATGGTCGGCAGAGTGCCCATATCACCACTGGTCCCTTGAGCAAGGCCCTTAATCCCAGCTACTCCTGGCTGCTGGGTGTTGACTCAGCTCTCTGGCCCTCACCCTTTCTTCACCTGTATGTTGCTTTAGGTAAAAGCATCCACCAAATAAATGTAATAAAATTTCATTCTGCTTTTGTTTTACAGATGAAGAGGTTTTTGAATCCGGTAAATACTGACTTTACATTTGTCATTTCAGTAAATAATCTGCTTGTGGTGAAATATATATGTTTACCTCTGTTTGTAATTACATAGATCTGTAACACTCGTGGAATAGAATGGATTAACCAGAAACAAATGCATTGGAGGTGTTTTACTAATTTTCTGTCATTTTTAAATGTACCTTCTGTCACATTGAAATGTCTCTTTGGATCTCAAGAGGAACTCAAAGAAGGTAAACATGTAGTGTTTTCTATTCATATCCAACGTACTGCTCTATTCCCTGTGAAATCTCAATGCGGCCAGTTTGCTTCACTCTCTGACCTGCTTCTGCATTACAGATGATGGTGAATTCAGCTGCAGTGCAGAGGGTGTCGCCCTAGGTACAGTATGCTGATAGAGCGTCAGGGGCCATCTGCCATGCATCTGCGATGTCTCACTGCTGGTAGAGCGTATACTTACTGTCAAAGGCCAGTTTGTTAGGTTCACCTCCTCATTAACACAATAGGCCTGCCCCTACAAACAGAATGATGTGGCTGAATCTGAATATATACGGCATGCAGACAGGATATAGAGGTTCAGTTATGGTGAACAGACAAGATGCCTGATGTAAGCAGTTTTATTTGATCCTAAGTTGATTTCCATGCAGTACATGACGGTTCCAACATCTTGGAGACAATTGCCCTTCTGGGCTGTTCATGCATTAGAGCAGGGGTGGGTAATTTTTCCTCAAAGGGCCGGTGTGTATTCAGGTTTTTGCTGCAACTCCCTAATTAGGTCACTAATTAGAGGACTGATTGGCTGAAGAGTCCTCACACCTGGGTTTGAACAGCTGACCTAAAGTTTATTCCAAAAACATGCATACACACCAAATCAACTTAGGATCGAATATAACTGCTTACATCAGGCATCTTGGCTGTAAATATGTAGTGTCTAGAGTTTGCAGAGACTGGGGAGATGAAATGATAGATGAATGGATGGATACTGGAATCACTTATGCCATTTTGGAAGAGAAGCATCTGACCATCACTAAGCATATGAATCACACTTCTTCTTCATAATTGTGTATATATTGACTCTGCAATCCGCTATCAGCTTCCATCCTCCAGCATGCTTTCCTGGCCCATTTCGTCCTACTTGGGGGGGGGGGGGCTTTAAAAGGCAGGGATAAACCCGCCTTGCCCAGCATGAGTGCATGTCTTCGAAGTATGGCCATTGTTGCATTTCATGTGTGCCGACGGATTGGGCTATCCCAGCGGGTTTCCGCCGCAGCTTGCGTCTATGTCGGAGGACGGCCCACAACTGTTTCCATCATTCCCGCCCCCTCTATTCCCCCCGGAGCCACTCCATTGCTCCGATCCCCCCATACATAGAGGTAGTGCGGTACCAGCGCCACCTGCAGGACAGGCACCGCCTCATCGCTCTCGTGGGTGAGCCCCTGCTCATTGTATGACACATATCATCGTCCAATGCTTCAAGGCCCCCCTGCCATGACCACTCTGAATGTGTCCCTCCCCCAGGTCCTTCTGGTGTTGGGGTCAATGAGCTCAGAAGAAGGCTGATCGAAACCCAGCCCAAGACTTTCCGAGGGCCAGTGCCACGTATGTGTACAGCATCCTGGGGTTTGACCTCTGACCCTTTATGTGTCACTAGGCAGTAGATTGCTTTGAGCAGGTTTGAGTAAACCTGCTTTGAGCAAAAACCATTAGCGGTCCAGTGTACCATCTAAGGTGTGTTTCACGTGATGTGTCACATGTAAAGATCTTCACTGGGCTGACTGGGTTTGGCTTGTTCTGTTACCCCTGCCAGACACGACTCGGGCGCCAAAGAGCTATGAGGAGCCCGGCCACGAGTATTACTTCATCAGCAGAAGCCAGTTTGAGAGCATGGTGGACAGCCAGAGGTTACCGTCCCATCTTCTTCTCTTTTCCACTCCTCCATTTCTAGCTCAGGTTGTCTGTCTTTTCCAAGCCTCATCCTCTCCTCTTTCCATCTCTGTTGGGATTAGATTTCTGGAATATGGGAACCACAAAGGCCACCTCTATGGCACCAGCTTTGATGCCATTGCAGATGTTCTGGACAGCGGGATGGTTTGTGTCGTTGACATTAATCCACAGGTGAGCGGCTCAGGGGTCTGCCTGGGCTGTAACGGGGCCACGTTGTAAAAACACCATGCTCTAACAGGTCCATGCCATAAAGGGGCCATGTTGTAACGGGACCATGCCATAACGGGGCCAAGCCATAATGGGGCCATGTTGTAACTGGATCATGCCGTAACGGGGCCAAGCCGTAATGGGGCCATGTTGTAACGGGACTTTGCCGTAATGGGACCATGCTGTAACGGGGTCATGCTGTAACGAGGCCACGCTGTAATGGGGCAATGCTGTAATGGGGCCACGCTGTAACGGGACAACACCATAATGGGGCCATTCCATAACGGGGGCATGCCGTAGGGGGGCCATACCGTAATGAGGCCACGCCGTAATGGGGCCATTGCATAAAGGGCGCCGTGGTTTTTAACCAACTTTAACCATCAGGCGATCCAACTGGTGAGGACCCAAGAGCTCTGGGGGTACGTTGTGTTTGTCAAGCCGCCCACCGTCGCCTCCCTCAGGCAAACGAGGAAGAACGCACAAGTGGTCACCAGTTACTATATTAACCGCCCATTCAAGGTGAGCTGCATGACTAGTCAAAGTTTGCATAATTATTTTTAATGATTATTGCTAATAAAACAGAAGACATATATGAGATGTTCAGGAATTGGTTTGTTGTTTAATCAACTCAGTTATGGTGTAGAATATCTTTTAGACCCTTCCATTACTTCTGATTTGGGATCCCCAACATTTTGCTAGGAGTCCTTGTCCTGGATGGTGCTGTAACACTTCACTGGTGCTGTAACACTTCACTGGTGCTGTAACACTTCACTGGTGCTGTCGTTTCATGCTCCAGGATGACGATTTCCAGGAGATGGTGGACATGGGAAGGAAGATGGAGGCTCAGTACGGACATCTGTTCGACTACGTGCTGGTTAACGACAGACTATCGGACGCCTGCATGGAGCTGCTCTCGGCCGTGCAGAGGGCCCAGGACGAGCCCCAGTGGGTACCTGCTCTCTGGGTGTCACCTGCTGACCGGCCCTGAGGGAAACCATGGCGATAAGAAGGGGGGGCATCAGAGCACATGGACAAGATGCACAAGAGGCAAAATGGCAGCTTTGCAGAGGAAGGGTTGTAATATGGATTATGTCTGTGTGTGGGGTCAAAACGAAGAGTGAAAGTGAGAAAAGGGAGGATGAATGGAAGAGTGAAGGGTGGTGGAGAAACTGAAGGAGAAGGATATTTTGGGAGCATAACACTTAGGATGGATGGTCTCACCTGGGCAGAAAGCATAAAGCGCACACAGAATGGGAAACTGATAACAGAACAAGAATAAAGATTACAATATCCATCCATCCATCCATCCATCCATCCATCCATCCATCTCTTATAGCTGCATTTCCTATGCAGGGTTGTGGGCATCTGGAGTCTATCCCAGAAACTAGGACACAAGACAAGAAATAACTCAGCACATTACCAACGCTCACGCATCTGGCGTGACACTCACTCTTTCAGACTCTCATGTCCATGCAAGAAATCTTCCAGGAAATCTATATTATTCCATTATAAATCTAAAATTAGCTAGATGAAAAGTTTTGGGGTAGGTTGCAAACCCTACCGACTATTTACAAGGTAATACATGTAAATGTGTACATGTGTGTGCAGGCATGTCTCAAACTGAAAATCCCGCTCCAGCCTGCTGACCAAAGTTGGCTACCCTGCTAACACAGTACGTGAAATGCATAACAAAATAACTGTAAATACAATAGTATAGGTTACTTAAATACATCCCAGACTAGGATAATATTGGACAATAAATCAAAGTGCATTTAATAACTTTAACGATGCAACAGAAAAACACTCTCGGCTCCCACGTGACTCTGACCAAGTGAGATAAATGGATCTTACGTTTATGAGATACTGTGTAGTATTTAAACACTGAACATTAATAAATGCAACCCTGTAATATTAAAGTATTGTACTTTACTGTCTTCAACCAGTTTAAACTGTATTTTCACCATAGTATATATTTTAGAGCCTTTAATTGTACTATCCTTTCAGATGAAGTTTTAAAAAATGCTGACTATTTTTGTAGGTTACAGTAAAAGATTTCATTAAACACCCAGGAATTTGTTTTTGGGCATCATATTGAATATGCGACACTTCAAAGGGAAAGTATATTTAATTTAAACACTATCCTGCTAGCAAAATTGCTTCGCAAAACGATTTACCCTGTGACCCTATACTAGATAAACGGTCTGAAGATCGATCGATGCATGGAGGGATGAAAGTATTTACGGAGCGGAGCGAAAAAAAGGATAATGCGGGTGAGCATCTGACACGGAAGTAAAAGGGGGACGGAGCCTGTAAACAAAGGCATGCTTTCGGAGCGGGGCAGAGATTTGTATACATTTTCGTGTGCTGACTTTTATTATTTTATCTTATTTTAAGGTGATTTTGTAATTTTTTGATAAATTGTAATTTTTCGTTCGTATTCTGAAGGCGATCTCCGGCTCAGTATTATGGAGAGTGAAAACACAAAGGTAAATGGCAAAGCGGGTTAGTATGTGAAGATCCTCGTGGATAATGTAGTCGCTTTGAAACAGTTTGTTTTACTAACGTTTTAGTCGCACTCGCATAATAAAGGGCAATATTTTAAACGATCAGCTAATCATAGAAAACGGATACAAACTTTCGCTTGAAATGTTCTATATAAAAAATGTAACGCCTTTTGAAAATATTTGTAACTGGGAAAATATTCTGCATGAGTTGCAATATTTTAATTGATCTATTTTAAACGTTATTTTTGCCAGTATTGTAGAAATGTACGGAAGGTAAAGGTGTATCTCCGTCGACATTTATTATTAAAAAGTATGGAACTAAGTGTGTTACTGGTTCTGTTTAGCAATAACAGGGTGACCGAATCCCCATCAAAACGCGTAGAAATTATGGATTCGGGTTATAAACAAAAAAGCTCCAGAGCTGGAATATTGTACTTACTCTGACGTTCAGGTTTTCTGAAGGGTATCTACAAACTTACGTATGATTTTAATCCTTAATTCCTACACAGGGAAAAAGGAGACGGCGCCGGGACGTCTCACAGCTGCCCTCAGTAAGTGCCGTATAATTTGTGCTAAGCAGAGGAAGAAAAGTTTACTCAAACATCATTAATTTCTTCCTGTTTGTTTAGCAAATTCCTTCTCTCTGAAGTTAACCCCATCTAAATGCCCGTGTAGCTCTTTATTTGTTTAAATATCTGGAATTTCTTCCTGAAAATGGCAGCGATCAGACACATGCAGTCTGAGGTATTCTACCATGTCAGCAATTAAAACGATGTAGGTCTACGAACCACACATGGGGGGCTCTGGCTCTGTTTCCACCAACAGGGACGTAACTATAAATTCTGGTCCCCCTGACAAAATGTGACTGTACACCCCCCACCCAATTTGCCATATAATTTAACATATTCAAGGGCCCCTGTAAAGTGCTGGGCCCCCTGCACCTGCTGGGGTCTCCATGCCCCCACTGTACTCCTGTCCACCATATCAACTTCAGTGTCAGTAATTTAATAAACAATATGGGGGGGCTCTCATAAGTAGGGTTTCGCTGGGGGCTCTGCCCTCGGCTGTGATCTTAAGCCTTCGGAGGTACCTGTGCCTTGGTAATCCCCTTCTTGGCAAGTGTAACTCGGTGTGGATTTAGCTCAGCATTAAGCAGCGCCACGCCCCTCGCCAAATGGGGTCAGTTCTGTCCCCAGCCCCCCGCCGTTCCCAGGCAGAACCGAGAAGGCAGGTGGTGAGTAGCGTGCCTCTTCTGCTGCTCCTGCACCCCCAGGCTTGGCGTTTAGGGAGTCTTGGGTGCACCCTTTGACGTCTGTTGTGCCTCGGGGGTTCAGACACTCAAATGGATGAAGTTTTAAGTTAGTGAGACTGCACAGAGAGAGTTTTCAACTTCCCGCTGGTAGATACCTTGTGGAATTGGGGCCAATTCATTACTGTTAAATCAGTAAAAGCGCAATACATTAGGTGTATTTCAGAATGAGAGCAAATGGTATAGTATTTTTTTTTACATTTTTGCTTCTCTCTGGATAATGGTGATCAAATCTCCATCTCTCAATAATGCATGTATTGAACAGTGCATTTTGTGTCATGGAAATAGCTTTTGCCTCCGGTATTGTACTGGATCAATGGGGGTTAATTCAAAGACTTTGAAAAATATCTGCCTGTTTCTCCCTGTTTTATGTTCCTGTCTTTCAGTTTATGCCATTGGTCTTTAATTACTATTGGGGTTGCAAAATTTTGGAATTTTTCAAAGTTGGAAACTTTCAACGGGAATTAATGGGAATTAATTGGAAATTTACAAAATTGCAGGTTAGCCTATAACAGGGAACTTAAATGTAGTTAAAAAAAAATCTTGACTGCACTAATAGTGATATCATTGTGTTACCAAGAGCTTGTAAGTTATTATGTGTGTGCAAAAGCACCTCAAAATAAGCATCTGCATCAAAATTCGCTGCTTATAAGCCATATTCTGTGTTGTATTATTCATACAGTTTGCTTTCTTTGCCGTAAATTCCCCAGCTTAATTTCCCATGGAAAGTTTCTGGAAAGTTTCTGCCCCTTTGTGAGCCTAGTTACCATTATAAGTTTCTCTGACATTTGGAGTGAATTGCTTTAATACTTTATTTCAGCTTCTTTCTGCTCATAACTCTGCATATACCGCATCAGTGAATTTATTCCCCTTGGTCTTTTCAGCATGAGCCACGCGCTCTGCCCCCACTGCCAAGGTGAGTCTAAAATGCTACATCAGCTGTCTGCAGGGATGTGGTGAACACAGAGTGTGGTGAACCATGGCATCAAGGCCTCTTCTGGGTGTGAGCCTTCTGAAGTGTGCCTACAGCCTCTGTGATGCTCTGTGAAAGGGGCCAGCAGGCTTGTCCAAGATTCTCAGTCTCAAACAATAAAGATAAATAACTCCAATCCAGTAAATATATCTGGGATGTCTGCAATCACTTATGTTGCTCTTGAGCCCATCCTCCTTGTGCTGCTTTGCCAGGGAGCCTAACGGTTGAACATCTGGAGAAAAAAATAAAAGTTTTACACCAGGAAGTCATTTGAAGGGTAGTGTCACTGACATGGCTGTGACATTGATGGTATATATGAGGTCTGGTTGGTTCAGGCTGATTCAACATTTAATCCAATCAGGCCAATGATCTTGCCTGGAGAGCTATATCAAGATTAGGAAGGGTGTAGCTCCTGTGTTGGACGTCACCACGGAGAGAGAGAATCAGAGAAGTGTTCACAGGTGACACAGAATGAAAAGACTTATGGGAAATTGGTACTTTGATGTGGTACCCTTCAACTTTAATATAAATCATATAGAAGCATTTAGGAGATGCTATTAGTAAATTTACTTACATAGCTTCTTTATTGCACAGCCTATTTATGCTAATATTATTCACTAATTTAATTCTTGTAAATTAACTTTCACTGGAGCACAACAGTCAGCAACAGTGATTCCTGGGTGGAGAAGGTCCATTTGCTGAAACTCTCTCCTGGCTTCTCTCTACCTGCCCTTTCCTCCTCATGCTATTGATGCATTTCTCCTTTTTTCCTCTCATTTTTCATGTTTGTGGACATCTGAAGCGAAGACACTGGAGGTGAGTTTGCTGAAGGAGATCTCCATGGTGCCCAGGGCCAGGAGCTGGTGACCTTGTCTCATCAGACAGTGTAAACCTGCAGTTCTTGTGCTGCATTTTATTACTGAGGCACCATTCAGGAAGGTCGGGAAGGTCACTGCTTTGCTCCCACCTCTGTAGACAGGTAGCTAGTTGAATTATCTCCTATATACTGGAGGAGCTCCCTAAAGCCTCATGGTCCTCGTTGTATGACTTGGTTTTATTGCACCTTTCGATTTGCAGTTTGTCGCTTTATTCCTTCAGACGAAATGCCACTCGCCAAAACCCGCAGGAAGAAGCAGAAAAGGGAGGCCAATGAAGCAAGAGATGCAGAGGGTAGGTTATGAAAACAGTGTATGGTAATGCTTTACATTAAAGACATCTTCATATTGGCCTTATGATGCGTTCGTAGAACATTCAGTGCACATTCATAAAGCATTCATAGAACATTCATAAACAGCATGTACGTATACCATAAGATCTTAACATACCTTAACAGCTTTAAAATACATTAGCAACAAACATTATATGATAACAAAGAATATAATGGTACAGTCATATGTTAAGGTATGTTACAATGGCATACTTAGTGTTTATGAAGGTGCAGTTAATTTGAACCATTACCAAATGTATGAATTATGTCATTCACTTACATTATATGTATTATATATGATATTCAACAGTCCCACTGAAACTGTATATCACATGATTTTTACTTTGGAATGAACTTGGGTGTTTATGATGTTTGTCTTGCTGGTGCAGAACCAGGGGTGGAAATGGATCGAATTACCGGCGGAAGGCAGTCTGAAAGCCAGGAGCCCCTCACTCCAGAACACCAAGAAGTCGCTCCACACAGGAGGAGGAAGAAGAAAAAGATGCAAGCCATTGGTAACTGGGCCTATTTCAGCTCCTGGTGGACTCGCGATTGTTAATTCTGGACGGAAGATCTCCAATCAATATGATATTGGAGTTTTGTCTTCATTTATATATAGGTTTATATACTTGTATGGTATCTGATTTCAGGTACCCCTAGACCAGTGTTTCCCAACCTGATGCTTTTGGACCCACAGACATTCCACATTTTTACTCCCTGCCAGATGGTCCACATTTCTGCTCCCTCCTTGTTCCCAGCCACGAGCTGGGAGGGAGCAAAATCATGGACTGTCTGCGGGTCCCCAAGGATCGGGTTGGGAAAAACTGTCCTAGACAATACTTTAACTCTGTTCACAGATGTGGAGGAAGACAACCTAGTGAATGGGGATGGCGAAGGGCATCACACAGATGGGGAGGAACTGACCCGGAAAAACAGGAAAAAGAAGTGAGTGCCTGGGGTTCAGAGACCCTACTAATGAGCAAGTTTCTCCGAGCAGGCCAGAGAGAATGTTCACCTTTCTCCACAGGAAGCCCAAAATGGCCCAGATGCAGTATGTGAGTGATCTTGACGTGCAAGATGACGACATCGTAACGGATGTCCAGGCACCGGTCCCCCAGATTTCTCTGTTTTCAGCCCCAACTGGCCATAGCCAGCCTGTCAGCAAAGTGTTTGTGGAGAGGAGCAGTAAGTGTGCACCCCAGTGCCGCCCTACAATACACTATTAGCGATTCTGTTATGTGTCCATGTGTTTGGTTACTGTGGAAACGTTGGCCGACACTGATGATAGGCTTTGCTGCTCCGGGTGCTTAGGACGGTTCCAGGCCGCAGACCGCTTTGAGCTGGGCAGGTCCATTGGCCAGGTGGAGGACTACATGGAGGTGAGACCCTTATGGAGCACCAGGGATGTGGCCATGAAGGTGCACAGTGGATTCAGGTGAATGACAAAGAGCAGATGTTTTGGGCTGGGGACTGTGTTGACTTTTACTCAGTGGAGTGACTCTCTCAGAAAAGTATTTGGGTGTATGTCAAGACCAAGAGCACAAATATTGTACTTGTGGTCTTGGCAAGACCGGTCTTGCTAACTTGCCTTCCAAGAACAATCTTGGGCCACAATGATTCATGGGATTGTTCCCATTCAGCGAGGATGCAACCAATGAATCCTTGATATTTGGGATATGGCAAGAGCAACATCCGGGGATTTTTACCGTCCTCTGTACTTCTTGAGTATTGGGTCTTCGGCAACGGAAGATAATGTAAAATGGGTACACGAGAACACAAGTATGGTGGAGTACGCATATTGAGAAATAGCTATTGTCTGTATCGAGGTGTCCTCTCATCCTCCCATCTTCCTGCAGAGTAATAGGACTCTTCTCACATGGGTTCTTGGCGGGTTATGCGGTATGGAACATTATCGTGGTGTACGTCCTGGCCGGTGACCAGCTCACGGCCTTGCCCAACTTGCTCCAGCAATACCACATGCTCGCCTACCCATCCCAGTCCCTCCTCTTCCTACTGCTGTCCATCAGCATCGTCTCCGCCTTTGACAGGTCTGTGGCATTACATTTACTCCCGTGTTGCTCATGTGCTGTAGACATGGCTGACAGCTGGGAAATGGCAGAATAGCACTTTACTGTATAACTCGTTCGCGTCTGCAGTAGCATTAGCATTAGCATTGCATCTCCTTTGATGGCATTAGCGTTAGCATTGCATCTCCTTTGATGGCATTAGCATTAGCATTGCCTCTCCTAATTGTACTGCCTTGTTTCCCTCCCCTGGTGCAGGGTGAACCTGGCTGAGGCTTCAATGGCCCTCAGGAACTTCCTAACTCTAGACCCCGCAGCACTTTCCTCCTTCTGTGAGTGTCACACGGGCTGCTCAACTTGAAATGACTCCTTCATAACATGTCCAGCACTATGAGCAGCCACCTCAATCCTACAAAAAAAAATCCTAGGAAAACACTGTATGCTCTTAAAGTCATATAACAAGAATTTGTTAGTTCTTTATGAAGCTAACAGTGGTTATCAGTAAGGCGCTGTTTTTTGCACTGTAGATATTCTAACTCCAGTTGACCGGCCCTCATAAGCAGGGCCGGACATTTGACTGATGCTCTGTAT
>JAODKC010000103.1:544018-559042 GCA_026777985.1 Mormyrops attenuatus | reverse complement strand
ATTAGTTAGGTTCTCCCCAAACGAGCTTGATGGGCCGAATGGCCTCCTCTTGTTTGTAAATTTCTTATGTTCTTATTCATCCTGGGGTATTACAGGCACACTGTGCTGCTGGAGTTGCTTTCCTCCCCCTGTTCCCTCCTGCCTCGCTGTCCTGCTATTTTGATTCTATCGTCTTCAGATACTGAAACGTTTAAAGACTCTGCAGCGCTGAAACTCCCCGCTTCATTGATGTCTCAGCAGCAGGCAGAGTAAACACAGACTAACAGAGCCTAAAGATAGTTATGTGGCCATGGTGTCGGGGCATGAGGAGGGGTGGGGTACGCAACAGGATTTTGCAGCTCTGTGGTCATGACTTTCAAACTTCCGTCTTACCTCATTTCCACCAACACAGAGCTGGTGCCGGTGCTGGGCTGGTTCTCGCTTGGTACCTTTTGAGAACCAGCCTGCATTTCCACCAGTTTCAAAAAAGAACGGAACAGAAGTGAGCTGGACCTCTGGCCGTTTCGTGGTGTGGCTGCCGTTGTACTGCATGGGGCGCCCCTCGTGGGCCTTGCTGGAACTGTTCGCTGCCATTGCTCATATCGTTTGCCTGCAACATAAAATCCTGCCATGCTTCCAGAGCGCCAGCTACAGATAAGGACAGGGGTGTAGCACTTGGATTCAAAAGCAGAAAGTGGGTGGGTGAATCTGAGAGGAGTGGGCGGGCAACTTATTAAATGTCTTAAAAAGGCACCTTTCTGGAAAAGTGGTACAAAACATCACATCACTCATGATGAGCTCCTTCGTTTCATTTTGTCTCTTTGGAAGTCTATCTTACTACCTCATTTTTAAATGTGACTCGAATTAATCAAATGCTTCTGTGGAGCTAGAAAGAATTTTCTTTTCTGTATTGATTCACTGAGTTGCTACCATCTATGGTCTTGAATCGCTTCGACAGTGTGGGCTGACAGTATGTTTTCTAGACTTGTCTGCCTCCGTCACATTTGCTAGGATGAAACAGACCTTGGTGCCTCCAAGCTTTCATTGCATATCAATCTGAGAACAGCTGCTGCTCTTCACGGTTGTAAAATGATTGTGTTTCTGGTGTGTAGACTAGAGCTTTGAAACTCCTAGCAAGTTGCATGGTGTCAGCATGTCTTCAGTGGCCTTGTTCCCTGAACTAAAAAGTAAAACTAAAAATGCATTATGGTCATGGCTTAGTCCATCATTCCTACCATCCTACAGGGCTCCAGGGATCACAGTCAGGGAAAATGGTTGCTTCTCTTTAAGCGGCCAAACATTTAATACACTTCTGAAAGTGCCACAGAGCCGATCTTGCGGTGAGCTGGCCCTCGGCCCCCTGGCGCACGGCAGAGCTGGCCCCTTGGACCCCCAGCGAACAGCACAGCTGGCCCTCGGCCCCTCTCTGCTCTTCCCGTTCACCCCTCTGATGGCGCATGTCTCCAAGTAACCGCTAATTCATTGTTGTCACGTGAAATCCAAGTTGCCGGGGTGGCCGTGGGGTCACAAGGAGGGCGGCTGGCGAGCTCTGGGGCCAGTAGGATTCTCGTGCACCACGTTTCAGTAGGCCGCCCAAATTTGCTACATATAAGCGCCCAGGAGGGGTCCTGTGAGCCGGCGGTGAAGGAGCGTTCCCGGCGAGGCGTGGTAAAAAGCCGGAGCCCCAACCCCGCTTAACAACGTGTGAGCACTGGTCTGCAGCCAAGCTTGCACCTTGTTTAGTTTAGGCCACGCTAACTCAAGGCCGCCAGTATCCATTGTGAGGACGTGTGACAATTTATTTTTTCCTGTGGAGCTGCCAGTATCTGACAGTTCAGTACAGCTGTGCTGTATTTGACTGGGCAGGTCGGGGGGGCTGCTTCATTTTGTGTGGCGCCATTCATAGAGTTTCATGTCTGCCTCAGGCTGTGGACTCAGACCTTGAATGGATCAGTGATGTTCAGCAGGCTGTCAGTTATTAGTCTAACAAACATGATGCACTTTAAGGACTGTAGGTTTAAAGGTGTTAATTCATATATCGCTGTTAAGGAGGCAGAAATACTGCATGGTTCCTGCGAGATGTGTGGGGTGCGGCAGAGAGCGAGAGAGCAGCTGCTTCTAATTAAGTTAAATAGTGCGAGAATAAGAATTTCAAATATGGTCGCATGCACTATGCTCAACTTGTGGAATCTGTTATCATCTAAAATCAAACTTCAAGCTGCACTTCAGATTCTCGGTCTCTGCCAAATGGTATGTCAATGAACTTTTCCATACGGTTCATGGAAATCAGCAGGGCTGGGATGCAAACCACACCTCCACCAGGAACAGCCCCTTTCACTGCCGTTCGTTAAAGTGACTGTGGGTATCTAACGATTCGTCTGCCAGTAGCGTGTAGTCCGGGGCAGCAGTAGGCCGGAAGAATCTCATCTGCCATTCTGTGCTGTTGTGGGAGAACCTCCACGTGTACCCGGATGTATGCCCCACTATGTCCGTTTCCAGTCTTGAAGCTCGGCACAGCTATTGGATGTTTCCTGCCGTGTTTTCACAGGAAGCCTGCGTATGTGATGCCCTGTGGTACTTCCTGCTTCTAAACTGATCCTGGTTCACTGAGATCTTCAGAATCTGCTTTACACACCAGTGATCTGCCTCTTGTCTGGTTTGTCTCGCATTCAGAGTGGGAATGTGTACGTGAGGGCTGAGACGGTGGGGCTGCTGGGCCGGGAGCTGAACCAGTAAGGCTGAGGAATAGATGACGGTAAACAGTGGCCTGGCCACATGTTCACAGTTGAGTGTGAAGAGCGCCCCCTGCGGGATCACAATCGGGGGGGGCAAAACTTCTGAAAGGAAAAAAATGCCAGAAGAAAGTATCACCGCACCGACTGCGAGCAGCAGATGGACACAGTAATGATAGATTACCCTGGATGATCTGGCCCAGCTGAACACAATGGCCCAGGCAGCCGCCCAGTTTACACATTCAGTTTATTATGTCTTGGACAAAGGGCAGATGGGCCACAGTGGCTCGCTGCTAGCCGGGGCTACTCCAGGGTGCAACCGCACCGTCACCTTCGTGCCTTCGTGAGGAGTTTCGCATTCCTCCCGCCCCGGCGTTCAATGCAAATGGGCCTCCCGCGCGGGTGACGTGCTTCTCCATGGGGGCGCGCCTTAGCTCGCGTCGCGAGCAGGACGGGACAAAGGGCGAGCGGGGGCTGTCCCGGCGGCCGCCTCCTGAGGCTCGCTCGTTCACTTGCTGTGCGACTGGAATGAGAAGAAAGCTGCCACTGTTCAGGCACCTGCTGCGTGTAGGAGGCCGGCGGTGGCGTGAGAACAAGGCGCCCAGTGAGTGTGGCACCATCCGGCCACCTGCCGCCGCTCTGCGGCCGGGTGCTTCCTGATTACCCCTCCTGCGGGCCGGAGACAGCAGCTGAGGGCTGTGCTCCCCCCCCACCGTCCCTCTTGTCATTCCCATCTTGTTTTTTTCTGCAGTTAAGCTTCCTGCTGGTGAATCTGATTCTTTGCCTCAGTGTGATATCCACACTCAGGATGGAGGTACGCGTTATACTCACTGAGGCCAGCAGGGGGCGGCTGCTTCACCACCCTATTCCTGGGCTTCCGACTTTGGGTCCCAGGTGTCCATGGCTGTCTTGCTCTCTGTTTTCCCTGCTAGTTCAGTATGTTAGTCCCTGCTAGGCATGAGAAGTATCCTCCTCCTTCAAAACATAGTACTGTTCGCTGTCACACTGGTGAAAGTGTGCCTGTCAGCTGTGGATTCATTCTGGGGGTATGGCCACGTCCGTCCGTAACTGAGATGCGGTGCTGTACCTGAGCAGCCCCCAGATAACACAGCAGGCTTCTCCGTCAAGCACTGGAGGTCTATTAAATTCACCTGCGCACCGGCAGCACAGGCAGGGGGCGCTCTGCAGGGCTCTGCTGCGTATGGTAATTCTCCGGGGCAGTCCGTAATTACTAGCTGCAGGCTTCGTATCGTGGGGGCGCTCCACCCTCCCTCATTCAGGCTGCTCCTGCCGCTTAATTCTCTTTAAATATCAGTCTTTCTGAAAAGCCTTCCTTCAGAAAACCGCAGGCTGTCAGATCGACGCTTTTAAAGGGTGTAAGTGAGGAGGGTAACTGTGCCCCCCAGTACACAATGATGTTGGAGGACCTGTTCAGTTTGCTGCTGGGGTGTTTAATTTGCTGTGATTGCTTTGGTCCCAGGTCAGTGTCCTCATTATCCTTCATTATCCTGGCTCCAACAGGCTGCCCTCCCCCCCAGCCCAGCGGAGTGACGGTTCAGAGAGTGCACTGCGCTTGTCCGTCGGGTCTTTCCAGCTCAGTGACCCTCATCCCCCCCCCGCCTACCCCCCAGCATGGCTCTGATCTGCTGGTTCACGTACGCCACGGCCCGCTGCTTTTCAGTCTCACTGCGTGCTGAGGACATGCACTGAGTACCAGAGCACAATGGCCCATTGTGAGGTGGACAAGGGGGCACTGGGTTTAGCGGTGGCATTTAGAGAGGAACAGGACGGCAGGACAGTGGGTGCGAGCCATGCTGCAGAAAGCCGGGGTGGCATCGCTAGCCGCTCCTATTACCAAGAGGAGCAAGTCTTTCCATTAGATTAGCCCTTTTGATCCAGGTCTGGGATAATCCTCAAGGGTACAACAGCTGTGTTTGGAGGAGCGGTTTGCAGTTACTTATGCTTGTGAGTCACCCTCTGCATAAACGTCTGATGGCCACGTTTGGAAAGGAATGACATCCCTGTCGGTGGTGCCTGCCACTGTCATCCTACGCACTCTCCTCTCCTCTCCTCATTTCCCTCCACAGTCGCCAGACAAGCAGAGAGCCCTAGAGGAGACCAAGAACTACACTACCCAGTCGCTGGCCAGTGTGGCCTACCTCATCAATACCTTGGCCAACAACGTGCTGCAGATGTTGGACATCCAGGCCTCGCAGCTACGCCGCATGGAGTCCTCCATCAACCACATCTCGCAGGTGGGCCCTGCCGGACGCTACGGCCCCCAGCCGCAGGCAGGAAGGCCAAAAGCGGCCATGTTCGCTATAGGGGGTGCAGGACCAGTGGCTCTAATGACCAGTGGCTCCCTCGTGTGGCAGCAGCATGGCCCTGGGGCACACGCTGTATTTAGTGACCTCCCCCATCTCCGGTGTGTTTTAATGAGGCCCGTTCCTAAGAACCAGCACACAGAAGCGCCTGTGGGTTTGGACATTGTGACACTTTTTTTTTGTCCATGGGGCCAGAGATAGATCAGTATAGTTCATCTGAGTTTTGGCGAGGACTGCGGTCAAGTGAGCTTCTGCTTGTTGATTTTTTAGAGAACGTCTTTATTCCTTGACAGACAGGATAATTGAACTCTTTATGCCTGCATGACAGGAGCCACAGTTTTCTTCGGAAACATCTGTGGGGGGGACACAATGAGAGGGGGGAGAGCATTGCATCATGGTGAGGGAGTCTTCTCTAATGCAGAATGTTAGGGGCCCTTTTGGGTTTGAGCGTGCTGACAGAGTGCCAGGGCCCAGATGGGATGAGCGGCTCGTTGAAGCCCAGAGACGGTGCCTGCTCGCTAGCCAGCTAGTCTCTCCCGCCACTCGTGAGCGAATGCGGTCTGACACCAGCCTGTGTTAAATGTCTGCTGGGTCTTCTTGGGGCTTGTAGCTAGTTGTCTTTCTGAATCTGTCACTTAGCATAACTGGATTAAGTGCCCCGCTGGTTACTGTGATGTTTGAATGTAGTTAATTTCTCATACTCCAAACTACTGAGATCTTCACTAGCCAGACTGCGGTCTCTTAAAGTCCTGCCCATTTCTGACTATGAGTAAAAGATCCAACATGCTGAGCTACAGGTTGACCAGTATTTCCTGTCCTCAGCTCATGCTTGTTCATTCACAGGAAGAAAATTCAAAAGCTCTGTGAAGCCTCCAGTCAGCATCTTAGTAAATGTTCACCAGAAATGTTTGGTGGGTGTATTTTTTTATAAAGATGGACACACACTGTATGTCAGTCACGTAGGACAGCAGTGCCACAACAAACACTTACAGGTTTCCTGTTTTGCGGAAACGCACGGTTTGTCGCAAATACAAGGGGCTGACATTTCTACCTCATCTAGACGGTGGACATCCATAAGGAGAAGGTCGCCCGGCGGGAGATTGGCATCCTGACCACCAATAAGAACACCTCCCGCACACACAAAATCATTGCTCCGGCCAATCCCGAGAGGCCAGTGCGCTACATCCGGAAACCAATCGACTTCAACATACTGGATGACACTGGCCATGGAGTGAAGGTATGGCAGCATTTCTCAAATGTGGATAGATACTGGCATTTTAGCCTGAATCCTGCCTGCTTCTGTAAATGCATAAATAAATCCTTCTACCCATAAATGCAGCCCTGATTTTTTTCAGTCAGTGAAGCTCTGCTAAGCTTTTGCTAAGAGCAGCATTTTAGGTCACTGCTAGCCTGCATGCCCCCCCCCCCCCCCGGTGTTTGGTGGCTGCTGGTTCTCCCTGACACAGCCTCACATGGTGATGGAGGTTCCTCAGGGCGTTCGGTCCAGCCACCTCCAGCTGGAAAGTGCCTCTCGCAGTTTGCTAGGGTATGAAGAAGGCTGCGTGTAGATTCCGTTATTTAGGAGGGGAGGGGTGTTTGGAGTAGATGTGCGTAACTGATCCCAAGATGACAGGAAGCCCTGTTTTATGTGAAACCATGGGTGTTTAATGGCCTGTCTAAATGATCAGATCTGTTATTATATTAGCGACACATTGTTTGCATGGACTTGGATTCTCTAACAAAGCCCTCCTTGGGAGACGATTTTCATGGATTTTACTCTCTGCCGTCTTACAACCTTCAGCCACTAACCTTTCAACTACTTTCTCTCTCTTTATTGTGTTGCCCACATTTTAATCACTAAGTGGTTGCTTAGGTTCAAGGTAAGCATAACAATTGCTGTGACTTAATGGTTGTCTTGCATGTAGAAGGACCTACAGATGATGTCTTTGTCCCCCCCCCACCCCCCTTTTGAATCTGGGCTCCGTCATGAAGGGGCGACATCCCAGCACTGTTTAATAACAGCAGTGATCCTCCTGAAGGTTGATTGTCTGCGAGCAGTGACTCAGTAAGGCCACCCCCGCCCCCCATTTTGCGCCATTAAGAAACCATTCATCAGGTCTAATTACTGCCCAGAGGATCTGAGGAAGATGAGGTGTTTTGCTAAGAAAGTGTTTCTTGATGATAGAGGGGAGGCAGAGAAGATATCATCGAAGGTCCCCCTGGTGTCTTTGTGTCTTGAACTACATGTTGTAAATGTGGATCATTGACATCAAAACAGGTAACGGGTACTTCCATTGGTGATGAATATTCCACCCTCCCTTTATGCCAGTTTTTCTGACACTCGCTTCAGCAGTGAAGGAGTGAAATCTGATTGACGGATCGATCTCAGCAGACTTTTTGCTGCGCTTCGGTCTTGAAGCCGTATCTGGACTATTAGTTGACTGTCCAGAGCAGGAAAGCGACAGACGGTACACAGAACCTGTTTGTACCAAAACTTGTGCAGTGCTGCCCTCAAAAACTCTACACAAGAGAGGCTTTCTGTGTGTCGTTGAAGCAGGAGGCCCAACAAGCAGTCCTGTCGGCTTCCTTTCAGGGCACCATCCCAATGGCTAACCTGATTAGCGATGTGCTGGCAGTGAGGCTGGATGGGAAGTGGTGTTTCGTGGTGTTTATCAGTGTTCTTGGTCCATGCTTGTCTGTTGTCTTGGCTGCGGATACCAGGTCGTCCTTTTTTATTGTCGGTGGTCCTGTGTGTCCCCTCAGCAGCTCTTCCTGTCCCTGCCTGCGGTGTTTCACGCCCAGCCACTGTCCTTTGCAGGTGAACACTCAGAACATGAAGATGGGCGGTCTCCCTCGCACAAACCCGCCCGCCCAGAAGCCCCCAAGCCCACCTGTGTCAGGAAAGGCCACCGTTGGGTACGTAAGCGGGGTGTGTCTGGGTGTACACTGTCATTTATGAGAGTGTATAGTTTGTATGTGTGGGTGTTTCTCTGGGGCTGGTGTGTATTATGATATAGTGTGTGGTTTGCATGTGCGGGTGTCTCTCTGGAATTGGTGTGTGTATAATTTAGTGTGTGGGGTGTCCCTCATACTGACATTTTATGAATAGCTTGCACCCATTGTGCCTTCAGTCACTGAGTCTTCTTCCTCTAGTCAGTTGGCCTTTTGCACCACTGGAGCAGGGCTTTGAGGCAGATGGATAGCCCACATCTTAAGAGGCTGGGTCCCGGGGACAGTCAGGTGGCTGGCCTCTGATAGGCTGGGTCCCGGGGACAGTCAGGTGGCTGGCGTCTAGCAGGCTGGGTCCCGGGGACAGTCAGGTGGCTGTCGTCTAGCAGGCTGGGTCCCGGGGACAGTCAGGTGGCTGGCCTCTGATAGGCTGGGTCCCGGGGGCAGTCAGGTGGCTGGCCTCTGATAGGCTGGGGCCTTGAGATTGTCTGGGATGTTTGGGTTGTGTGCTCATAAGGTGATCCGGGGGGAAGGTGAAAACTACTGTGTGCTAGTAGAGGTGGGAGTCACACAGTCTGTCTGGCGAGGGGGTGGGGACTGTCTGACCTTTAGGTGACATTTAAAGTGGCTGCAAGCCTTCTTGCATTCAGCGATATCAAAGAAAGAAGGGGGGGGGGGGGGCCTTGTGTGTCCAGATGCAAGCAGGCCAGTCTTTAAATGTGTGACATTTAGCAGACATTTTCATTGAACGTAGCTTACTGCTTTCATGCACTAGCAACAGGATTAATATCCTCCAGGTGGCGTTTTGGTGAAATCTTCCACATTGCACTACGGGGCTCTTGCACTGTGGTGTCCAGATAGCTCTACGCTTTGGCACCGTTGACTTCACCCTATGGTCCTGGTGTTTTGTTGTCTGTCTTAGTGAGCAAGGTGTGTGTGTGATGGTAGGATACAGTCCAGATGAGTGCTGCACTGCTGCCCTGTCTCCTGAGTGTCACATCTCCCCTCCCTGTGTCACATCTTCCAAACGGCACTTCGGCACCAGTTCACAGGTTCACCCTGCAATAGCAGGATGTTCAGTGCACTCCATCCCCTGCTTCCAGGATGAGTGTGTCAGCATGGAAATGCGTGCTGCAGCTTTAATGTGGAATCCACTGTTTTTAACATGTGAAAGTGTAGCTGTCTGCCTGAAGAAAGCCCCAATGCATTCTGGGAGTTTGGGGTAAGAGTCTGCCATTCTGCTTCATCTTGATGAGCCAACCGGTAAAGTAATAAATACTGTTAAATGCTGAAGCACACAGCTGAACCTGGTGGGTGGAGAGAGAGAGAATGAGGGAGAGATGAGGAAGAGAGGAGCCACCGCGGAGTGAATCACAGCACTGCTTAGTGGGTGTTTGGCCTGCAAGGTAGCGATGGGTCCTGTCGCCAGAGGGAGGCGTGAGCAAGACTCAGTAACCAAGCAGCCTCTGGCCTGGGTGTCTAAGCTAACAGGGGATGCTTCAGAAATACCTGATTATTGTGTTGTGTTTCAGTCTGTGTGTCTGAGCATAGATACAACAGGGACCCCTGCTCCTCCCATTCACCAGTGACACCTCCCTAGCTGGACGCCTGGGTCATTGGGGTGATGTCATCATCACACATTTTGTCTGTGCTGAAGTGTCTGTATCAGCCCTCATTCCCCTGCCGTGTCCAGGAAGTGCACTGTGTGGAGATTTCTGGGTGCAGCGGCTTTCCCTGTGTAGGGTGGTTATTCAGCCTGATTCGGTGATGGTGTATCTGGGAGAACAGAGAAGGAAGAGAGTGACCAGGGTCCGTGTCAATATTGTTAAAAGGTCTCCTCGGAACCCCCTCCCCATGCTGTTCTTAAATTTTAGATACACACTTCCTAACAGCCCCATGGATGTTAAACGGTGTCGTGCCCCTTCCCCCCCCACCCCCCACAGGCGGCACTCCCCCTATAGGACGCTCGAGCCGGTGCGTCCACCAGTGGTCCCTAACGACTATGTTGTCAGCCCGACGCGCACCCTGGTGTCCGCACAGCACCCGAGCCCCGTGCGCACAGCATCCGTTAACCAGAGGAACCGCACGTACAGGTACCTGCACAAGGCCTAGGAGCGCACGCACGCAGGCACACACACACACACACACACACAAAAATACACATGCACACACACACACAAATACACATGCACACACACACAAATACACACGCGCGCACTCTTTCCCTTATTTAACTCAGAAATGTTTGTGTTTTAGACATTGCTATTTGTGCAGGGAGATTTTATGTAATGTAATCGTGGCCCCAGAAACGACATGCAGGCATTCGGCCAAAAGTCTGCCTCCTTTACCTGGGAGCCTTAACATCGGTCCCTGACCTTCCCCAGTAAACACTGTAAACACTGTCTGACGATGGTCAGAGGACACCAGTCTCGCTGCCGCCCGCCCTGAGCTCAGACCCCTCTGGACGTGTACCGTGCTGATAGCAACCCTGCCACTGGGCTGTTATTTGTCACTTATCACGGACGATGATGGGCGGGGGTGGGGAGCGTGCAGTGACGGTTCGGTGACAGCCTGATGCCCCCCCCCCAGCAGTGGCAGCAGCGGGGGCAGCCATCCGAGCAGCCGTAGCAGCAGCCGTGAGAACAGCGGCAGTGGCAGTGTGGGCGTGCCCATGGCCGTGCCCACCCCCTCTCCGCCCAATGCCTTCCCAGGTAGGCCCCCCCCCTTTTGGTAACCAAACGGGATGCTTCCTTATCGCTCAGTTCCTCCTTTCTCTCCTGCTCCTGTCTCCTTTGCCTCCTGCTTGCATTGTGAAGCCGCAACCACCGGGGGTGCCGGTGCCCCCACCGCCCCACCAAGCACAGTTTCCTCCGCTACCCCCACTGCCCCTGTACCCGCCCCTAACCCGTTCCCAGTCCCCCCCTCAGAGGCCCAAAGGGTCCCGGCTCCTCCCCCCTCTCGGCTCCCCCCTCCCGCTTCTGCTGCCAACAGCAACCCGCCAGGTGAGTGCCCCGCCCCCCCACCCCACAGTGCCTGGGAGGGGCAGATGTATGCGTTGGAGAAGTTTCCGGCCTCCCATACACGCCGCACTTTGGTTTGCTGTTATTTCCAGCTCCATCCTCACCTCACCACCCTGCCCCTGGAATTCGAACCACTGTCACTCCTCACGCTTCCATGCATGATGGTGGCCTGGTGAACCCAAGTCCCGTGTTGCTCTGGGAGGGGGCTGTCTCCTTGGAGGCAGGCCTTTCCCATTTCAGTGTGCCCATCACCGGCTACATCGTGACACTGATATACCCTCCTTCTCATCCATGTTTGTTGGTAAACCAAGTGCTGAGTTTGTGTTGTGATGGTGATATCTAGCCTACCTCGTTCTTCGTTGGTGCCAAAACGTAATTCCTCCCACACTCACTTGCACACAGCCTCAGTCTGCACCTCCTCCTTGTCGTTTTACCCTCTAATTTTATCTGCCTGGTAACTGCCCATAACTTTTTTCTGGGCATTTGCAGGTCATATTATCTTTCAGATTAAAGAATGGTCTGGAAACCCTTCACTAGCACACTTGCAGGCCGGGTCTGTGTGCATGTGGGTTTGTCCACTTCCTGTGCAGCTCATCTGCCTGTTTCCCGTTCATCCTGAACCCAAACGGCATGAATGGGCTTGCCAGCTGGATCCGGCTCTGCTCTGTGTTGCATGCTAGTGTACTCGGATCCCTTTGGTTGGTGATTTATGTTAGGCTGTGGGCTTTGGAGAAGATCCTGGCCTGAAACTCCACTCTCAAGTCAGCCGTTTGGCCGCCTGCCCTTTTCCAGAATGAACTTACTGATGTGAAGCTGGTTTGCACAAAAATCTCACACGGGAAACAGGGTAGTAAGCAATCCCCTGAGGACCTTCATCCTGCACAGATAGCTGAGCTAAAGTCTTTAGTTACTCTATGGATAGCTAAGGGGTATGACATAGGACCTGTGCAGTTAATTTGATTTAAGAAGCTAAAGACAAAAAGCCACATGCCAGGCTGATGCGGAAGAATGGAACTAGCCATTTCGCAAGCACATCGTTTAGTAATGACCGCAGCCCCGGTGCAGGCCAGCAAAGCGCACTGCAGCACCTCTCACTGTCAGCATTCTGCATTACAGGCCAGCAAGGTGCACGGCAGCACCTCTCACTGTCGGCATTCTGCATTACAGGCCCTGCTCCCCAGTTCTACAGCATGAACCGGCCGGTGTCACGGCACAACACCCCCGCGGTAGGGGGGTCTCTGCCGTATCGCCGGCCCCCATCTGCTACAGGCCAGCCCGGCCTCCCCCAGAACCAAGTCAATGGGGGGCCCTACTACAACCAGAGCCAAGGTACGGAAAACCACCGAGCGGGCGCCTGTAGGATTAGAGGGTGCCTGTAGGATTAGATGCCTGCTTGCTGTTTAAAAGATTTCATTCTTTTTCTGAGAGAATTTGTTTCACCTTAATATTGTGTAATTATACTAAAAAAAAAAAAAAACAGGGGCCCCTGGATTTTGGCTTGTGTCCCTAATGTTTTCACATGTGTAACTAATGTGATCATAGCGGCTGTCCTATACTGTTATGGCTGTGGGGGTTGGGGGGGGAATTGGATCCTAAATGAACCCTTTTTAGCGTGTTTGTGGCATTAGGCATTGATGCTAACTGGCAGGGTCACTAGGTCGCTTCCTCTCTGCTGTGTAGAAGAGCTCTGTTCCTCACAGTGAGTGTCCATGCACCAAACTAACAACCTGCCCTCTGTCTTCCTCTCTCGTCCAATTTCGTCACCTCTGCTCCGCCCTCCCAATCACCCCAATCACCCGGCCTCGTGCTCGTTGTCGGGGGCGGGATCATTGGAGAGCAGGCTCGCTCGCTCCCCCTCCCCCCTCCATCTTGCAGATCACTCCACAGCTCCCACTGGTGGGCTTCGTGGCTCGGGTTCAGGAGACCAGTAAGTGGCCACGAACTGCCCCCTAGCCACAATCCGCTCCCCGGAGGAGCCAGTCGGCAGCCCTGTCGCCAGCAGGTGGTGCTCAAACACATCTGCATGCTTCGCTTAGTGTGAAACCTGGGCCAGCCCACAGCAAAGAACCTTATCAGATGTGATGCACGCTAAGCCCCCGTGCAGCACATGGCGGCCCGCGTCACCGGGCTGAATCCCATGCATTTCTGCATGGGGGAGAGCGCGGCACTGACTATCCCAGGACACATCGCTCTGTCTTTACATGCTTTTCTTTGTTCATCTTGCTAATTGTCTTTACCGTTCGTGCGCACAGTCTCAGATGCACCTCCTCCACCACCTCCTTCCGACGAGCCGCCGTTTGAGCAGTCACCCCCACCACCGCCGCCTCCTGAGGAGTATGAGGAGGAGTCAGCTGTGGTGGAGTACAGCGACCCCTATGCGGAGGAAGACCCGCCGTGGGCCCCCCGCACATACCTGGAGAAAGGTGGGCCTTCCTCTACTGCCTTCGCTCACTCCTTCCCGCCTCTGCTCCTTGGCGCTGACCCTCGTTTCTCCGTTTGCTCCCCACGTGCTGACGGACTACAGTGGTGGCCATCTACGACTACATCAAGGACAAGGAGGACGAGCTCTCCTTCCAGGAGGGAGCCATAATCTATGTGATCAAGAAGAATGATGACGGCTGGTACGAGGGCGTGATGAGTGGAACCACGGGACTCTTCCCCGGGAACTACGTGGAGTCCATCATGCACTATGCTGAGTGACCTGTAGGTGGCGTGGGAATCCATCCAAAACTGTGTATACATATAATGGATCAATGTGGGCTGCCATCGCTGCTGGGAAGGGGTGGGGTGCTTATTTGAACAAGGGTTTGAATTTTAATGTGATGGAGGGTAAGTGTATTTTAAAGATGAATGTTAGTGATTTCCGCAACACATAGCATGAAGGACGGTTGTAAAAAGCCATTGTATTTACATGTGTTGCAGTGGCCTCTCGTTACCACGGTAAATGCGTTGATACGGCATTCATCATCTAAAGCTTGGCTGACAGGCAGCCCATGGTGGGGATTAACTGATGTCTTGGCGTGGTGCATTGTGGGAAGGCTGGACACAAGTTATGATAATGGAAAAGTGAGAGCCTATCCGTGTCCAGCGGCTGAGAAACGGTCAACCCTCACTCATATACAGTAGCCTACTACATTTGTAAAGATAACCTTTTATGTATATTTTTTTTATCCATTCTTTTTCCTCTTCTGTTCTAAGCTGTTGTTTAGTAGATCTGATCTCAGGCCTAGTGGCTGTTGAGATACTGTGTATGTAGGGTTACATAAACTGCATGCTCAAATAAAATCTTTAAATAATTTATATACATTTCACCATCTATTTTGTTTTTAAATAGGCTTTTCTGTCTTGCTCATGTCCTGTATCGTGTATCCGTATGGCATATGTCAAACGTCGTACTTCGTGGGCTGTGCCATAGTGTGTCTCCGTGTGCGTGCGCTTGCATTCGCGTTTGGCACTTTAAAAATGCTGACCGGTGTTTTTGTCCCAGTGAAGAACCTTTTGTTGGCTTTTAATTCATGTTCACATAAACGTCCAAACACTAACGGGTATTTTAGCTTTTAAGCACACACACACACGCCGAACATAGTGATCTTTTTGAGTCATTGCTCAGCTTCACCATTTGCCCGTGAATTTGCGTCTGGAATTTGAAATAAAATCTGTTCCGCATCATGCGGGGAGTTTATGTAATCACCAGCCACTGTAAGCGTACCCTTGGGTGTCTGCAATAATTCTGAAATGCCTAATTTTATATGTTTCTGATTAACAAAAGCACATTGTTTTATCGACGGGACTGCGAGAGATTTGACTAAATCGGCGATGTATTAAAAAAAAAAAGTTTGTTTCAATACTCTGATGGAAAGAGGCGAATCAGCGCCACCCAATGTTGGACGATATGAAAGCAGCAGGGATAAGGGGCCAAGGCGGTTCAGGATCTTGTTCATTGGGAGCACGGATGATGCGGGGGGGGGGGGGGGGGTATGAAGAGACTGACGCACTCGTGTTCGGCACCGGGTTAAAGGC
>JAODKC010000103.1:521025-533972 GCA_026777985.1 Mormyrops attenuatus | reverse complement strand
AATACACACGGTACGGCTTCTCCAACAAGCCGCAGCCCAGCCTGCGTGACAGTGCCCCCGGCTCGGCCTGCCCCCCCCCGCCGCCGGTGCTGTGATCGCGGTTGCCCTGGCAGCTGTGGCAGTGGAGTGGGGGGGTCGGGGTCCGGCGGGGGCGGGAAGCCGAGGCTGCTCTCTGGGGGGGGAGGCGGGAACTCCGGGGACTGCTGCTGGGTTTGGCCTACTGGCTGCCACTTGGGTTTTGTTTTGATCACTGGGGGGGACAGGGGGGCAGAGTATCTAGAACTTTCTAAGGTGCTTGGTACTGGGGGTGATGAGCCTGGAAACTGGTTGGCCATCTGCTTCACCAGGGAGGGGGCAGTTGATATGGGGGTGGACAGAGGCGGTGCCTTGGAGGAGAAGCTGAGCTGCTTAGGCAGCGTGGGTGGGGGCTGGCTGGGTGTGCTCCCCCCTGAGTAGCTCTGCTGCTTCTTCATGGTTGGAGGTGCATTGGGAGGTGAGGTTAGGGGCTGTACTGGGGGGGGAGGAGACACAGGGGATGTTGGGAGGCCCGGTCCGGAGGGCTTGGGGGCAGTATGTGGAGGGAAGCCACCATAGAACAGTTTGGCGGGTGCAGGGGGTGGAACCACTGACTGCTGAGGAGGCGCAGGAGGTGGTGTTGGGGCAGGAGGCGGTGGCAAGTGAGGAGACTCCTCCTGACAGAGAGGGGGCGGGAAATCTTGGGGCAGGGTGGCAAACCGTTGGGCCAGAACGTCCTGGTGGCCATTGCTGCAGAGCGGTTGGTACATGGGATGGGCTGGAGGGGGGGAAGGGAAGACGCCCCCGCTCTCCATGATGATGCCGGGGGGCGGCTGCTGGGATTGGCTAGGCACTGGGGGCGTGAACTGAGGGGAGGGGCTGGGAGGCCCCAGCTTCAGCACGGCCATGGCAGAACCGGGGGTGGGCATGGTGAGAGGCGGCGGGGGCGGGGGAGGGGGCGGGACGTTGGCCGCGTTGATGCCGTGCAGCGCGGGCTTGACAGACTGCGGGGGCGGCGCCGGCGGTTGCTGCTGCGGCTGGATGAGGGGGGGCAAGCGATACTGCGCCGCCGCGGCCGCCGCCTGGGAGATGCCCTGCATCCGCGAGATGGTGCTGTATTTGGTGAATGGGGCCGGGGCTGCTTGGTGGGGGGAGGCAGGCAGCGGTGGGGCCGGGGGAGGGGGTGGAGAGGGTGTGGTCGCCTGGGGGTACATGGCTGGGTAGCTGCTGCGACTCTGTGGGGGCGGCTGGGTCATCGGGGGCATCTGCGGCAGCGGAGGAGGATAGGGGCCCCTGCAGGAATCCACCCTCACCTGCAAAGATGTCAGACGTCAGTGGTAAGATCTTCATGGTCAGAGTGAAGTACGACTTCTACCAGAGCCTAAACACGGCCCCGGAGAGAGAGCCTGATGTCGATCATACATATATGTGCGTGTTATGACTATGATGATATACTTCTGATTTTTTTATTTAATTTTCAAACGCTGAATGACCAAACTGGATATTCCAAAGCTTAGCTTAGCATGTGGTGTCAATTCACAGGGAAAAACATCTCAGAGTCACGTGTGGAATTCAGCTGCAATTCATTATTTAGCGATTCGTTATTCATGTGATCGACTGGATGTCTCGTGATCTGAAGCGGGGGGAGACCATGGAAGGTTAAAGATTTAAGCCCCTGTGGATCAGCCCTCCCTAACGCTACCCTGGGTGCGGCACCCCATGGGGAGGCAGAATCTGGCCTGACTGGTCAGCACGTTTTACTCGGGGGCTATGCAGGTGACAAAAGACAGGAGGAAGCTGGCACTCAGTCAGCACGCAAATGAGTCGACCTTCGACCCCTGGATTGACAAGCGGAGATGACTGACATGGGAACGGCTAGGGGACGGAGAATCACCACTTTTTACCCACAAACTTCGAGAAAAGTGGGGCAACTGAAATAAAATCTAAAGTCACTCACAAGAATCCCCTAAAATCTACCAACAGGAAGTGAAATTGCAAAGGGGGAGACTGACATAGCAGACCTGCAATGACAGACATGGGTGGGGAGGTCAGCAGCCAATGAGAGGCTGAGAACTGGAAGGAGGCGGGTCCCACCTTGACTGTGTCCTCAGCCAGCGTGCCTCTCTTCCAGGCCTCTGAGAAGATGGAGCTGACCACACTCTGGGAGCGGACGTGGCCTGAGGTCACAGTGTCGGACACGCCACTGTCCGACTGGGTCGAGTGGTTGGAGTGTGACTCTGTTTAAAGGATCATATACACATGGCGTTTGTGGTAGCGTGTCCCCAAGACGGGACGATAAATGGCACCGGGGGACAGTCGGACCCCGCCCCACCTGGCAGGCTAGATGAGCTGGAACCAGACTTCATGCTGGAGCCTGACAGGGAGGCCCAGTCATAGGCCGCCTCCGTCCGCTTCATGGCCTCCTGGTAGTTAAGGTACAGCTGCTTCCCATACTAAGGAGGAGAGAAACGGGGGGGGGGCATGGTGAGACCAAGCTGAGGAGACTCTGACCCCCCCGCCACCACCAACAACACTCTCGGGAATTCTCAGCTTGAAGTCTCAGGTTTAACTGCCAAGTGAAGATTTAAAATATCGTCAAGATATATTTCTAGGTATCAAATAACGGGCTGCCTCTCATTAAAGTCGTTAAAAACACTGAGAGATCTCGCTCCGTTTATTAAGTGACAGACTGCGTCTGGGTCGTCTAGTCGCTCAGAAGCGTTTAAGGACACCTTGGCGATGCGGATCCCGTTCACCCACTGGTGCAGCGTCCGGACGTCATCGCAGCACAGGTACTTGATATACTGGGACTTTTTCTGGATCTGCGGATGCTGCAGGGAGACAGACTAGCATTAGGCTTCTCCATTGTGGCAGCCCAGCTGCATTAGTGTAGCAGAGCTTCCATAAATAAAAATTAATTTCAAAACACTCGTGATCCACTAGAGGGCAGCATATGGCTAGAAATGTTGGTCAGTGTTGCTCCTTCTCGTGCATGGAATCGACCGGGTTGATGACAGTAACATAAGTTACTCCAAGAAACTAGATCCTCACTGAAAACCTTTCCAGTGCCAAACACAATACGGATACAACTTCTGTCGAGGGAACAAAAAACACATTAGAGAAAAAACGTTACCTAAACACTATCAGTGAGGAACTGTTTTTATGCAGATATTCCATCCTGTGGTCCTTCCAGACAGGAGTCTGTTTACATTGGGCCTGAGTGCACTGCTGTGACAGGTGGGTAGTATACAGTGTGCCCAAACACACTGCTATCTGCCCAGCCAGCAGTCGTCGAGGTCACCCCTCCTGAGCAGCCTGCGTCCAGAAGAAAACTCCACCCCCCTTGTTGTACTTGGCTTAATCTTATCTGGGGGGGCGACTCTTTGTGCACAGTGATAGGAGCTGGATGCCATGAGAGTGGGGGGAGTAGGGTTCAATGTGAAGGTCAGGTTCTTTTGTATCATGCCTGTTATGATCAGCCAGGGACGACGTCCACTTATAGAACAGGGGACGTCACCGCAGCAAAATGCAAATATTTAAGACATCCGTCTGAACTGTGGCTGAAGTAATTCTGGCTTTCGGCATGCGCATGTATGTGTTTGTGCGCGTGTGTGTGGATTATATTTATATTACACTGTAGGGACCAAATGTTCCCCACAATGTAATAAAAACCTGTTATTTTGACATTGTGCATGCAATAAAAAAAACTAAAAAAAAGTCTCATAATTAGTTTGATTACCTTGGTTAAGGTTAGGGCTGGGTAGGGGTTCGTTAGATTAGATCATTAGATTAGACTGATTAGAGGTTTCCTCATAGAAATGAATGGAGAGTCCCCACAAAGATATAATTACAAACCTCTGTGTGTGTGTGTGTGTATGTATGTGTGTGTGCATGTACGTGTGTATATATGTATGTGTGTGTGTGTGTGTGTGTGTGTGTGTGTGTGTGTGTGTGTGTGTATGTATATGTATGTCTGTGTGTGGGGTGTTGTGCCTGGCTAGCATACCGTGCAGGGTGTCCCTCTGCCTGCCCTGTGTGTCCTACCCAGTCTGGGATGGGCTCCAGGCCCACTGTAGCCATGCAGCTGGGAGATGGATGACCTTCCAGCCAGAAGCAGGAGTGGTACGTTTATGTACATGCTGGAGCCGCTGGTGCAGGGGGGGGTCACCATGCCCCCTGACTCCCCCCCACCCCCCAGGCTGGGGAGATGACAGATCCTCAACCGCTGTCAGCTTCATCCTGACATTTCGCCCCCTCTCTCTTCTAGTCTCCCTCCAGATTATAAAAAAAGCAGTCCAGGAGCCAAAACAACACGAAACAGTAAACCTTCTTCCTCTCGCTCTCACCATCTGTTTTTACAATACTGGACTGTAATTTTGGAAAAACTGCATCAGGAACATTTACTACTGGATGGGTAAATGGCTTCCTCCTCCAGTAATAGCAGCAGCTATTTTCCCAGAATGCATTGCCCTCTCTCCCCAGAAGCATGGTATACATTACCAAAGGCCCGCCTCAGTCAAGGAACTACCCCTGGGGTAGATGCTCAGCACTAACTACTAAAAACAGAGGAAAACATCAATCCTTTCTTTAAACCTTTCACATTTTTGCATTGAAAGCTCCGCATCTACCAACCATGGATGGATGTGTGTCACTGGTTTGCAGCAGAGCAGCCTGTGTTCCACATCCCAGCACTGCCAGGCTGGTCACTGCGCTTAATAAACTCAAGACAGATGCTGGCGGTCCTCAGACACCAGGGGATGGCCTGACAAATATTTCTATAGCAAACAACATGCAGAAATATGTCTGCAGTTTAGTCCAAGTTCCATCACTGTTTCCCCAGAAGGAACATTAATATGGAGCCAGGCTTTGGCTGCGGCCTGCCGCACATTCCTCTGGTGTAGGGCTAGCGGTACCACAGTGACGCACAGGGAGACGCTGCAGCCCCCCGTCTTACCTTGAGGGCCATGCAGTAGTCAGTGGGGGCCTTGTACTTGCTGCGGTAATCCTTCCCGTAGTAGACGTTCACGTGATCCAGCTGTAGGAAACACGCCAGGTCCCTGGAGGCCTGAAAAGGTGCAGAGAGGCGACACGCATCAGTGCTGCATACATGCAGAGCCTGAGAGTGCAGTGAATGCAGGGCCTGAGTATGTAGGGAATGCGGGGCCTGAGCACGCAGTGAATGCGGGGCCTGACAGTGCAGTGAATGTGTTGCCTGAGCTCAGTGAATGCGGGGCCTGAGTGTGCAGGGAATGTGTTGCCTGAGCACACAGTGAATGCGGGGCCCGAGTGCGCAATGAATGCAGGGCCTGAGCGTGCAGTGAACAGAAGAATAAAGCAGGCCCATTAACAAGACACTGTCCCCTCAGTGTGACACAGCGAGCTCTGCAGCGCGGCTGGCCCAGAGAGCCAATGAGAAACGCAACAACAGATGCAGTGAACCAGAAGCTAATCCATATCAGTGACAGAAAACTACGCGCAAAACCCCCACGGTGAGGGACTGCAGGGTCAGTGGGTTGCTCAGCTCCCACAGGCATGCAAAAACGGTGCAATAGTGTGTATACAGAGATTGTTTTCTGATGGAAGACGATTAAAAATGACATGATCACCCCGACTCCCCCGCGCGTGGATCGGAGTGATACCCCCCCAGACAAAGAATTATTTAAGCCCCTCCTGATCCTTAGTTCCTAGTTTGTGCCTATTTGGTCTATTTTCAGTTGTTAGTTCTTGGTTTATTAGAGGTGAAAAGCCCCTAGGCTGAACAATGGCCAACATGCTGACAATGCCAAGCCTAACTTGTCCACTAGGTGGAGCTAAACTGAATCAGACACGACCGCTTGGAGAAAACAGTGACAGGAAGTGTGTAATAGCAGAGCCAATGAAGCGTACATTGCCGGGTGCTTAGAGTCTCGGCTGCACCGAGCATCCATGTGTCAGTGTGCAGACACCCTCAAGAGAGTTAGGGTTCCCCAGCGTCCATCTTGTCACACAACTTAGCTAAAGTGCTTCACGGATCTTGGACATGTTGAGGTTAAGGAGCAGCATCATAGGTACAAAAGCCCAGTGGGAAACCTCTTATGATGGCTCTGTGACACTGTGAGCCTCCAATACTGTGACAGCATTTTTGTGCTCTATGGCGCCCCATACTGGCCAGCACACAGAAGTGCAGGGTGTGAACCACCTTTGGACGATGCCCTGGACACATCCTGAAAACCAGCATCACACCGCTGTCCAATGTGTCATCTGTCATCACGGGGCCACCGAGAAGGTGACCACCTGGGCCGAGAGTTTAGATCCTGGGACGCAGAGCCAGAGACGGGCTGGCCCGGATCCACAGAGCCCCGTATCATTACATCTATAAACAGGAAATTCCAGAGTGGGGGATCCATTCGCTGGCTGGTTCCCTAGCGAACGTGCTGCCCTACTGTCCAGTAACCCCAGGTCAGTCTGGGGTGGGGGACACATCTGTGCTGAGGGGGTCTCGAGGGACCCGAACCCCATTAGCATCCAGTGATGCAGAGAGAGAACGGGAGAGAAAGACAGAGAGAGAGAGAGAGACAGAGAGAGCAGCAAGCAGTGATACTCTACTGTGCGACTCATGCTGCGCTCATGGACAGATAGAGCATTTCATTTGTGTCCCTGTGTGCTCATGTCTGAGGGGCCTCACCTTGGCTTTGCCCTTCGGTACGAAGTAGATTCCGGAAGCACGTAGCAGGAAGTAACGCTTCTTCCAGGACTTCTTCCCATCCTCTTTGAGCCAGAGCACTCCCTCCATCTCCGGCACTGACACAGAGTTACCCCCGAAGCACTCCTGCAGGGCGAACACAGGCGGAGGATCATCAACGGCCGGGCAGCTTGCACCCCCCCTGCTCCCCCTCGCCGTCGTCACTCTCGCACCTCCAGCAGCGCCTCCTTGTTCCTGTCCGCCATCTCACAGGTCTCTTTCCTCCCCAGCAGGTAATTCTACGAGAGGGGAGGCATTGAAGACATTGAGTATCGTGCTTCCCCCGCCACCCCCCCGCCACACTACAGGCTCACTCGTCTCGCAGGTGCAGCCAATCGGAGAGCTTCTCGCCCCACGGCCGCCGTCAGAGCTCGCAGGGATCGTGCTGAATGACAGCGTGTCAGACAGACGGGAATCAAAGGAGCGATGGAGGCACGGGATGCCACACCATTACTGGCGTCACTGCGGCAACCTCGAGCCCTTTAGGCCGGAAGACGACACACTGGAAGGTCCAGCATGGGGCTCCCTCCTCCCGGCGGCCTCACCTGAGGGTTCTTGAAGAGCGCGTACTTCTCGATGCGCTCGATGAACATCAGCTTGTTCATGCTGTCCCGGGTCCAGTTCAGCAGGTTCTCCACCAGGTTCTCGTGGTCCTCGAAGATCCGCTCTGAGGAAGAGACAAGAACCGTTTGCCTTCCGGTGAGAATATTCACGGCAAGGCTCGTGGGGGTTTTAGCGCCAGCAACTTGAGGAGGCAGGAACAAGACATCTGATTGGTTGGTCCTACCTCCTCTAGCTGCTTGGACCCACCTCCTCTACAAACTGATTGGATATCTATCTAATCCAATCATTTTTCATTCTGCCTTCAGAAACTGTTTAGTGCAAGTAAAACTCCTATGAGCCACAGCAAGTCTATATTGAAATGCTGCTCCTCAGTGCCCCCCAGCATACAAAGTAGCTCGTTCAATGTAATTCTATAAGCTTCTGCACTAATAACAGGGTTTGAGGGTGTGGCCTTCTTCAGTCATGTGACAAGTGTCACACCTGCTGATTAGTTCCACCTGATCCTTTTCCTGAAACGTTTACAAATTAGTTTGTTGTTTTTTCCACCCCCAGTGATTCAACCCAAAGGCCACTCAAGGCCTGCTGCGGGCCGCTGTAATTTTCTTTTCAGGCTCTACCGTTTCCTCTCAGTCTCTTTGATGTATGTAGTCTGTCCCATCCCTACAGAGTCGCCATTAACCCCAGTAAACACCCCGTTTTTATCCAAATAAACCTCCTGCCCATCTCAGTGATACATGGTTCCATCCCCTACATAGGACATCCTCACAAGTATACTGCTTTAATGGGAGGGAAAAAGCTCCTTTGCTTAAATAACCAAAAGGACCAGCTGCTGTGCCACTGAAACCCTGCCCCTCCCTCCCCCCCCACCGCCCTCCCCCCAATTCCTGGCTGGCAGTTTTAGTGCAGGCCCAAACTACTCTGACCTTGGTGTTGGGTCCCCTCATAACCTGGGTCAGCTCCAGAGCCGCCTCGACACAGACTTGGGGGATTCGGGGCAGGGCGAAGGCGCTGGGGGTTAATGTAACCCCCTCCTCCCTACTGCCGCCATATCCACCCCGCTTTGGAATTCAGCCCCCCTCCCCCATCATTCTGGCGGGTGCTGTGTGGATGACTGCTAATTACAACACTAGAAAAGATATTTTATAACACGCAGGCAAAGGGGGGGCGGGGGAGGTTGGGGGGACATGAGGATTAAAAATATAACGTAATAACAGTGCAGTAGGACACACAAGGCACAGCGGAACGGTTACTGGGAGGTCAGCAGCACACAGGACCACAGAGCACTAAACGGTCTGGCCACAGTGCAGCCCAGCTTCAACAAAACTGTAGTATGTAACACCAACTTCCAATTGTGTGTCTCTGCCTCCAGGGGGCGCTGTGTTAATGACGGCCAAATCCCTTCAGCAGCGAGGGGGAAAATGTGAGCACACCTGAATGATTACAGTATAGCTGCTCACAAACGTCTTCATCGTGGTCATCGGCATCATCATTACCCTTCCGGGTACTAATCTAGCCCTCGAGAGCCAGAAGTACGGCGTAGGGAAAGGCTTCAAACCAAACAAGATCTGAGGCGGAAGGACCTCCTGTGCGCAGGACGGCTGCCAAATGAGTGGGGGGGTCAGGGGGGCCGGTTTCCACAGCCCCGTGTGGTGCAATTTGTGTCGAATTACCAACAGACAATGGCGCATGGAGGGTGGGCTTACACGAAGACAGATGAATCTCACACGCTTAAATCCTAATGACAGGGATTGTGTGTCATGCTATCGGACTGCACTTTACTGATAATTCAGCCCGAAAACACGACGCACTGCAGAGAGCATTGTTATTTAACAACATTATGTAACCTGTGTGCTTTTTTAACATCTACTTTGCCAGGACTCTTATTTTTCTCAATATTCAGATTAATTGTATCATGACAACACAAAATTCAGAAACGGTGTCACAGTCCAAGCAGGAGGATACGACACCCCAGGCCAGTTCTGCGGTCTGGCTGATGGGTACCCCTGTCAGCTAGTGTTCACCCCCTTCCTGGGAAGCAGCACGAAACGACCATCTAACCCCGAGGGTCTCAGTTTCCTCCCACTGACCTGAACATCATGACATCTGTAAGGGCAACCCCAATCCGAAAACCTCCGGAAGAGAATGCAATACGACCCCCCCCCCCCCCACAGCTGAGTGCGAGTATAATCATCAGTAATCCTGTCGAAAGCCTGTGAAAGGCACTGATGGGGGGGGTGGTCATTCATTTTTAATGTTAATCTGTGCTGGGGTGACCCCCATGGATGGGAGCACTGTTTGCAGATGAATAGCCTAAATAAAAAAGGGTGGGGGGGGGGGAGTGAAACAGGGTCTTCACTGTGGTGTGATGAGTTGGGAAAGACACAAATGGCCATTCTGTGCAATTCTGGGTCAGCGGGGGTGATGGGGGGGGCGACTGATTTTTAACATGCTCTCTATTGCGCCCCCTGGTCAGGAAAATGCAATACATTCTTTCAAAGTTTCTTAGCAGACGTGTACAAGTGCTTGACCTGAATCTACCCAGCAATAGGTTATGAAGAGTAAGTATCGCAGCCCCTGCAGCCCTGCCATCATGCCGACAGTTTAATCTGATGAGTCACAGCGTGGTCACTGCATGTTCACTGCGTGTTCCCCGTGCAGTCGCCAGATGGCCAGCCGCTCCACACTCACCCATCTGCAGCTCGCCAATGGTCTCCACCAGCGACCAGTCAGGGCTGTAGCCACAGTGGGACTTATCCAGTAGGTTGTCCAGAACCTGTCTGACAGTCTGGCGCTCGTCCACCATCATGGTCTTGGAGCTCTCGTCTGACATGTGCACCCGGATCACCAGCTGGGGAGTTTAGGGACAGACGTGACAGTTACCGCTACTGAAAAAGGGTACGCAGAGGCATGTCTGAACACCTGGAAACACCTGGAAACTATTCACTCCAGTGCCAACTACAAAATTGGCCAAATCTCCTGAGAGAGCAGCGCCGTCTTCCGCTCAGAGAAGATGCTGATATTCGAAGTCTCAGGGTGTCAGAATGTAATCAAAACATCAGTGTTCAGCATCTACTCGCCCACAAAGGTTCCTCTTATATAGTGTCACTAACACACTTAACTATTCAATACACAGAGGGCAGCAGAGAGGGTAAGAGAGCAGCGCTGCAGCCTGACACTGCAAGGGTCAGAGGTTCGAATCTCACCCCTGCTCCGGATGCAGAACTTGCATGTTTTCCCCTAGTTATCTGGGATTTGATAGCTATGTAATCATCTGAGGGAGTACTTTGCTGCAAGCACTGGAGGCCTTACTGGCATAACTGGCCTTGATGTCTGTGGCAGGATTTGTGAGCAATTCCTCTTAACACCACGCCTGAAATCACACCCCCACAGAGAAACCCATACAGCGAGCTCACAGCCAGCACCTCATACCGAAAAACAGGACTCAATTAGCAGAGAAGTAAGCATTCAACTCCAAACCAATCACATCCTGCCCAGCCTGGCCCTCCAAACCAATCACATCCAGCCCAGCCTGGCCCTCCAAACCAATCACATCCTGCCCAGCCTGGCCCTCCAAACCAGTCACATCCTGCCCAGCCTGGCCCTTCAAACCAGTCACATCCTGCCCAACCTCTGTCAGATGTTATTCACACTCAAACTTTCGGCTCTCAGTATGAGGCCAGCTCTTAACCTCTGGGTACAACCCTGAAACTGGCATTCAGCTCAGCAGGGTGAGCCGGCGGGCAGAGTGTTCACCATCTATTATAGATTATAGTGCAATAGAAACAGTCACACCTCTGTGTGAATATTAACTGCTTAAGCAAATATGCAGGTGTGTGAACTGGCTAACTGCAAGCTGATGTGCATCAGGTAATCACACTGAGGTCGGACTCAAACGAGCAACACGATTGGCCAGATGACTCTCTCACTGTGCTTCAGCACGAGGCCTGGGACAGAGTGGTCATGGCTCCACACTCTTAATCCCTGATGTTTCTCAAATCTGGGACACATACTGTGGAAGGTCTGTGATTACAGCAGGAGAGAGAGAGCGGGATAGGGTCTCAGGCCGGACGCCTGAGTAATCGGGCCCCGGGGAAGCTCACACTGTCACACTGACCCAGAAAAGAGGCACCCTGTCGCTCAGCATGCCTCATACACGCAGATACTTATCGGACACTTCCATCCAAAGCATTCAAGCAGGTGATCATTTTACAGAAGACAAAGAGGCCCTACAAAGGTACAACAGAAGGGTCCTCCTGGGACATCAACCAGCAGCAAGTCTCTAACCACAATATTACCTGTCCTATGTGAACTTAAGCGATTCACACTCGATCTCCAAAGCCATCCCATGTGCATTTTAGAAACCCTCCCAGTGTCTTGGGTACTTTGTCTACTTCTGTCTTCTAAAACTCGCAAACAGGCTCGTTAAGCCCCTATTTCCAAACACCCAGCACCTCGCACAGAGACACCCAGTGGATTATGGGTAATGACGATGGTTCCTGTCACTCGGCTGCCCCGTGTGACTCCGTGTGGGCGGGGCCATGAGCAGCTCTTACCTTCTTCACCTGCGCCTCCTTGATCTTCTCCAGAGCCACTCGGATTTTCTCGGCCTTCAGCTTGGCAGCCTGTTCCTCCTACAAACACACCAGACCATTAGTGAAGGAAGATGCCGTGGTTGGATCCCCGGGGACACACCCCCCCCTACTCTGCCCTCTCCAAGGTGCCCTCAGGCCAAACGGAGCTCAGCGCCGCCTAGAGGGAATCTGTCTTCGACCGAGTGGCTTGTGGCCCTGTCCACCGCCTACCTGGTTCCTCCAGCAGGATGTCATGGTCTCTCCGCTATCCCACCAACCCTGCAGGACCTCCTTATATACAGCCCAATGAAAAAAACACCCCACTCTTTAATAATGGGGATGGGGGGGGGGACCAATACCAGTATTTCGATTCTAGCATGTGGTGTCCTTTCAGAGACGCTGCACCCCTGTGGTCCTACTTGGATTCTCCCAATGCTTTCAGGATTCTCCACGCTGGATTAGACCAAATGCCTCTCTGGGTTCTGATTTAAAAAAAATAAATACAGCAAAAAAAAACCATACCATATAGGCAGGTAAGTCAGAGCTCCCCCCATATAAGAAGATATTCTCCCTCCCAGGGGGCCTGACTTTCTGTTGTACCGATTTTTGAAAATTAAACGAAAAAACGGGGCCGCATGATGCAAGATGAAAAAACGTTCTGAGAATCCCAATCAGTCCAAAGAAAGAAACAAAAAAATCTCGGCCCCCGGCCGTCCAGTGGGGCGCGCGCTTCCGTAGGGGCGCCGTGGCGGCACTCCGTCCCGACCAGCCGTGACACGGAGAATGGGGACGACTCTGCTGGCAAGCCCCACTTCTGCCAGACACAGACAGGGCGCTTGGTTGGATGGTGGAGGGCGATCCCTCCCCAGCGCGCGCGCTCTCTCTCTCTCTCTCTCTCCCGCCTTGTGCTCTGTCTATCCTACCATAAACAGTTGCACATCCTTGGAAACAGACAAATCAGGCAGTAATCCCCCCTCCACTAATCGGGGGGGGGGGGGGTGGGGGAGGTGCGGGGTGGTCAACCCTGCATCTAACTCGCATCACACACGGAGGCTTTCACCCCAAGCTGCATGCAG
>JAODKC010000103.1:496190-508301 GCA_026777985.1 Mormyrops attenuatus | reverse complement strand
TGCGCGGCGGCCCCCCCCCCCCCCCCCCCGCGCCCCCCCCCCCCCCCCCCCGGGGGGGGCGGCGGCGCCCGCGCGGGGGGGGGGGGGGGGGGCCCGGGGTGGGTTGGGGGGGGGAGCCATGAGGATGAGGTCATTGCCGCTGTGCCACAGCCCACAGGATGTACAATGTACTTTCAGTTCTGTACTACTCACACGATGTACCGGAAAATCACCCTCTTCACCAGCAACATGCAGCACAGCCTCTGTGCCAAACTGGATAGTAACTCAGTAAGACCAGTTTAACCTAGTAACGCTTTTCAAGACGCCACACTTCCATCTAATGTACACACAGGCCAGTCTGCTTACGTGACAGCATTTCACTCCTGATATTCCATGACCACATATATTTGGAATTTTTATCTGTAGCAAACTATCCAACTGAACTACCTTAAGGTGCATGGAAACGGTATTAACAGCTTCTCAGACGCTCAGTGTGTCTATCGGCATAGCAACCGAGCGCTTCCTTAAAAGGCAGGGTGTCATTTGATTGTACGCAATGCAAAATGACAGGCAAATCTGGAGGGGGATGGAAATCCCGCCTGTTCGGGACGGTGGGATGAGCAAGGCGCTGATAGGCAAGCTCCGAGCGCGTCGCCGCGTGGTTGGGAACACCAACCCAAGATCCGGCCATTCAGGGCTGGAGCACAGCGCCACCTTGGCCCCATGACAGCTGCTGAGGAGTCTGGGTAACCAGAGACCCCCAGAGCCACGTGGGAATACAATGTAGGAAAAAAAAAGAATAAGTCTGGCAGCTTCCCACAGACCCCCCACCACCTTGGGTGGGTGCCCCGGGGATGAAGTGATCACCCCATGGTGTTGGGTTGCACAGCAGCTGTGTGGCCTGGGGGAGAGGCAGCTACAGAGCCCAGAAAGGAGGGGTCCCTGCTCTGTTAGTCACACTGGAGTCTCATACAGGGACCCGCGATTCTATCACTCCTGATGTCCCCTGTACGGTCACACAGGGTGCCGGAGCAGAATCACCATGACACCAGCGTGCTCTCACTCTCGCTATCTCTCTATTTTAGGACCCCCCTAAAAGAATTCATCTTACAGTTTCGACATCTCAGTGAAGCAAGCCTCTGCATCCCACAGTACTGGAAACCTTCCAAAAATCTGTTGTGGACACACTGTCCCTGGCTCTGAGCTCATGTCCCGCTGAGGATGGGGGGCTTTGGGTGGGGGTCCATCATTAGAAACATCCTCCCACGTGCCACAGATAGAGCAGTGGTTACCCCCCATGAAGGCTAGGAAAAACCACTAATGGCGGCATGTTACCCTACCCAAAGAGGCCACATGGTGGCACACTCAGACACCCCCCCAGCTCACCTTTGGTGTCTTGACCTTCCTGTCCCCTCAGGTCAGGGCCTCGAGACAACCGATCACCACAGGCCACTCAGCGATGGGGAACCGGTGAGTTTCTCCCTAAGGAGAAACACGATATGGATGTGAGGAATCTTCTGGGTCTAGCTAACCTGGACAGCAATGGTCATGCTGCCCCCTAGAGAGCGAAGCAGGGAAGTGAGGTACAGGACAAGGCCAATAAGCAAACAACGTCAGGCCCCCTGCTGGCTTGTCACCTCTAAAGCCAGCACTTCAGGACGAGGGCCCAGTATCTTCTGACGCTCCAGTTCCTTAATCGGCCCATCATGCTGCCAGAAGAGCGCCCCCCCCCCTCCACAAGGCTCCGGGCCACGGCTCAGCGCCCAGCCACACAGACGGACCTCATTAACATTCTAGAGCGGAGAAACTTCGAGATCCACCAGGCCGGAACCTTACAGAATACAGGGAGCAGGATTATAATGGCAAACACGGCTCTGTCAGCTGACAATCATGGTGCAGCGATGGGTTCAGCTCCTGACTGCGGCGCCCCGCGTGGCTGTTTCTGGCAGATGAGATTTAGGTAAGGCTGGGATTGGGACCCAAAGTCTGGAATCCAAATTCCAAAAGTCCAGCACAGGCCTGGGGGGGGCGATTTGTGTATATGGTCAGCCCCCCTCCCTGGGTAAACAGCTTAATTCACACTCCAGAAGGGGGAGGGGACCCCAGCAAGGGGATGCAGGAGATGCAGGGAGTCAAGCTGGTGTCTATTTTTACAGACGAGTGTCACTAAAAACATGTACATAAAGCGACCCCCCCCAGCCCCTCTTGGTATAAACAAACCTTGTTACTGTACCCATGCCCCCCCCCTCCCCCGGAGCCTGCAGCTGTCCATAGAACAGCTGTGCCGAGTCTCAGCTAGAAGGCAGGAGGGGGCGGGGCTTGGCTCTAACCAAAAAGCTTTGCCTGGGGAAGGTGTCCACAAGGCAAGTTTCTGTTCCCACGAGGACGGTGCCCCGGACAGGGGGACACTTGGACCCCGTCCCCACAAAACACTCATAGCTTCGGAGGGAAAAAGGTGCCGGCAGTGTAGCATTCTTTTGTCCGTCTGTTCTCCATTAATTGGGATACATCAAAAGTCAGTGGGAGGCGACACAAACACGCTTGTTTCTGCATTTGCCCACTTGATCCAGCTCCCTCCAGCCCACCCCCACCCTTTGCCAACATGCACATTTATATGGTTTTAATATATTTTTCGCCTGACAGCAAAAAGCAGAGAAAAACAATGAATCCAGTGATCTCTGGAAAAACAGTCCTTTCTGCTCTGGCGGCCAGAAAGTCCAAATGCGCGACTGAAAGGTCACCAGAGACAACGGTTAGCATGCCACCAGGGCGGCGCCGGTGCGGCCTTGAGTGCGATATGCTACCCGAGTAATCAGCTGACTCTGTGAGTGAGAGAGCAGTGAAACAGGCTGACGGCAAGCACGGGCGAGTGCACACACACGCACGCACAAGCACAAGACCCTGGGGATCCTGCCTTTCAGCTTTTGGCCAGCACAGACAATCTCCATCTATACCGGAATCATCTCTCAGGCTGCAAACAGACACGCCATGACATACAAAATCCAGGTTCGGGGAGATGACATCTCACATAGTGCAAGGCGTTCTCCCGCGACTCGAAACGGCCTAAATGAAAAACAAAAACCATATGTAGAATGCATTACCCTGCAGGGGGCGCTAGGGGCCGATCAGCAGTCTTGACTGACCAGTCAGTCGAGGGCTGGCTTTACTGGGGATCAGGTGACAGTCACTCACTTGCCGAGGGTAATTTGTGATGAGGTGACGAAGTTATTCTGACCGCAGTCACCGGCACCATCAGTGCAGTTAATTACCAAGGCAGCGTATAACATCACAGAGCTCTGCCAGTCAGAAAAGCTACCTGAAGGGGGGGGGGGCTCTTTGAAGTATTCCTCCTTGGCAACTGTCTGCGCCAGCAGACTTTGGTGCTGGAAAACAAAAGCAGCGCGATACGGAGCAGACACTTGAACTTAAAACCCGAACTCTGACACAGTGAGTCTCACAAATAACTTTTCCAGGGAACCAGCTTGAATCCAACTACATGACTGTCACAAGGTCAAGAGGGAGCCTGTCAACAGCCCACTTAGAGATGCATAAACCACACCCACATAGGAGGGGCAGCACGTAAGCCACTCCCACACAGGAGGGGCAGCATATAAGCCACTCCCACACAGGAAAGGAAGCATATAAGCCACTCCCACACAGGAAGGGAAGCACATAAGCCACTCCCAAACTGGAAGGGAAGCACATAAGTCACTCCGACACAGGAGGGGCAGCACATAAGCCACTCCCACATAGGAAGGGCAGCACGTAGGCCACTCCCAGACAAAGGGCAGTACATAAACAACTCCTACACATGGGGGAGGGGGGGCACATGTTTACAACCATGGAAGGTGCTTAGCGGAGCAATACGAACTGGTTTCCGTTGCTGTTTGTGAAGAGCACAGCAGATGGTACAGCACTGTGGTCTCAGGGGGTCTGAACGGTGCCTCTGCTCTGCGCGTATAGAGCTGCCCCCCCCCCCCCCTCATATTCAGAGGGGTTTCCTCCCGTTTAACTGGTGTATCTAATTTCCTATGTGTGTGTGTGTGTGTCTGTCTGTCTGTCTGTCTGTCTGTCTGCGTGTGGGCACTGGCATCCCAGCCAAGGTGTTCCCCTGCCCTGCGCTTCCCAGGACAGACTCCAGGTCCTCGCAGACCAAAAGTTCTGCCTGAGCGCGCAGCACACAGCTGCGGAGTATGCAGGGGGGGCAGGCAGGGGTGTGGTGCAGCTGTCATTCATGAGCAAACACAGAGGGTGTGGTGAGAGGCCAGAACATTCGCGGTCACCCCACCCCCGCTATGATGTCAGCAGCCCAGGGGACGGAGGCAGTGAACCGCCCCTCCCTGGTCCCCAAACCCCAAAACACTAGTCTTACACCCCCCCAAAAAATAAAACACTAACCTCTCTGATTAGCCTTATGGATACATTGATGTGGATATGTACTCCAAGTGTACATTCTTCAAGTAGGCAGGAAGTGACCTAATCTGAGCTATTAGTTAAGTTCTCCCCAAATGAGCTTGATGGCCCAAATGGCCTCCTCTCGTTTGTAAATTTCTTATGCTCTTATGACCTCATGGTATCTGGTGTGTCTGATGTTACATACAGCCAAGCTGTTTAAAGAGTGCCAGCCAGTCTCGCTGCTGAGCCAACCCTACCAGCCTCTCCCCCCTGAAAGGGAAACAGCCAATTTGTGTTTTCATGGGGTTTCAGGCCTGATTACCCCTCCCCCCCCCATACTCCGGATATGGGCACAGCCGGGCACCATGCAGCTACAGGAGGCACAGCATGGACCGCACCATCCCGTCACTCAAAGGGGAGGCAAAATTCACTCTCAGAAGCCAAAATTTGGCCAAATACCCAGTTGAGCCTCAGAGCTCTCAGCACTCACATCAGGCTCCCGTCCCCCCTCCCACAAATGGAGGGGCCACAGAGGACCGGACATCCTGAGCTGACAGAGGCAGCAGACACACAGACACAGAGGAGAACATCCCAGTGTCATCCATGCCAGACCAGCTGCATTAACCCTGTAAGACCCAGCAGCTTCTTCTCAGTGGTAACATCGCTACCTGAAACCTCAATGAGGGCGGACTCGCACCCTGGCTGCCCCTCCCCCACCGCCATTTGACATCTGACGCTCCCGCCACACCCAGGCGTGGTCTGTACTCTTCCCACAATGCCCTGGGCTTCTCCCAGCCTTTCCACCTGGCTCTTGCAGGACCGCGCAGCCGTCTGTAACCCCAGGTGACGTGTTCAGGCACCCCGCCCTGTTTACATCTGCGCTGTCATCCCTCCCCCCCCACTCCATTCTCCAGCTGACGGGCTCCAGGGGGGGACCCACCCGCAGCGGCTGCGTCAGTAATTACTAAGAAAGCAACTGCCAGCCTGGGCCCAGACCTCCCTCTGGAGGCTGTTTTAGTTTGAAAGGAGAAAAATTCCTCTTAATTACATGGTGCTGACTCATTAAAAAAGGCATTAAAAACAGGCACTAGGCAGGCATTTTGGCTGCCAAGGCACAGAGGGCGAGACGGGGGAGCAGGAGGGTGCACGGGTGTGTGAACGGCCAGTCAGAGAGCTGGGCACGGGTGACACACTGGAGGGCAGGGGGACGTCCGCCACATGGCAGTATCTGGGCCGTAAACAGTGTCGGGAAAACACCGTCAGGGATACGGGGCACCGAAACGGCTGAGGGCGTGGAAGAACCTGGCCCGCCCAACCGGATGGGTGACTGAGGCCCTTCGGGGGGGGGGGTAAGTGATGTCACACTCACACAAACGGAAACTCTAGAAAAGCAACAAAAGCATGAATCACACCCAAAATAAGACGGACATAAACAGGGCGGCTGAGGTTACTAAAATTAGCAGCCTTTAGCTGTTCAGGTGTTTATACTGCACTGCCAAAGAGGGGGCCATCAGGAGTTTGGGGTGGTGAAGGTGGGGAGGTTTATCATGGGTGGTGTGGCTGCAAAGGAATGGGGTCCTGCATTAAGCCCCCCCCCCCCCCCCCTCTACAAAAGCCTCATTCAGCAGAGGGAATAGCAGCACTGATCGGGCAGCAGCAATGCATGCTGGGTACATCGCTGGTTTAATCAGTGAGCCGACGTAGCCGACGAAGGAAGCAGAAAGACTCGCCGCCTCAGTGATCGGCAATGGAGCCGCCGGAGGGCAGGGAGGCCGCGCCCATGCCAGCGGGCGCATGATGTCTGCAGGGGCACCATTTCATGCAAAACGTGGATGAAAACATCTGGTGGAACCATGCAAACGGGGCTTATTGTGGAGGATAAGCGCAGGAAGGTGGCGAGCATGGAGGGGAATGCTCGAGAGGAGAGCAGGCTGGGTGAAAGTTTGGATGGAAGAACAAGACAGAAAGTCATCGTGAAGAGCGGTAGTGACGTGAGGCACATACACACACACGTAGCAATAACACCTGGATGGTGGGGATTCTTTCTGGCGGGGGGAGGGTTCTGCAATTCAGTGAAATGAATGCATCACACAGGCTGAGAAAAGAACACTCCAAGCACCCATTTCCTCGATTCTTTGTGCCCTGGGGCAGCAGCTGTGCAAAAATGGAGAAGCGACCAGCAGGGGGCGATGCGTGTGGCTGCAGCCATAGCAAGCATACATTGCTATGTTGTTGTTCATGGACTGCGGGTGTCCTGTTGTAAGCAGGTACAAGGCTGCTTGGGGTGGGGGGGCATGTGGACTCCCCTTGTTCACTCAGCTAAAAATAAGTCTCTTCACCCAGTTATGTGTCTGGCTGTGTTGGTCACTGGCATGGTGGGTGCTGGGATTAGACCACAGGCACACTTTTTGGTGGGGGGGGTTGAATATGCTGTCTAGTGACTCGATGACAATTCCTTCCCAAGTGGCGGCACCTGTGCAGAGAGACGCAACTTGACCCCTCCCCCGGCAGCAGGCCGCTCTCATGACCTCACGGCCCGGGTGGGTGTGGGCTCCGTGGCTTTCTAAGATTACCCTGGTGGGCTTCCAGCTGCGCGGCCAACAAGGAAAACCCCCACCTCCCGCCTCAGACATGGGGGAGGACGGGGAGGTGCAGGAGCTGTGAGGAGCGGAGCAGGCTGCTGGGGGGGGCCGGTCTTCCAGCAGTTCAACGCTGGGGGAGGCGGGTCTCACACTGCTGGCCGTTATTCCCACTTTTATCTGTTTAATCAAAGGGCTTGCTCTTCGGGAAAGACGGCGGCCCGTGCGACGGAACGGCGATTCTGCCGACGCCCTCGGGGTGCAATGGGTAGGTTTGCTGAGCAAACATATAAAATAACTGACACGTTACCCAACAACGAACGGGCTGGAATCCCCCCACCCAGCCCAGTGCCGTAGTTCAGCTGTTACTATCTCCCTTATGGAGCAAAAACGTGCCACACGACCTTTTTTCTGTGTCACGCCGATGTTTAACTGAGCGACTGGGGGTAATCGCTCGACCCAGGCAAACGGCAGCAGGTCCACACTCTGGCCCTACACCCCCAACCCCTGGCATTTTTTGGGGGGGAGTGCCTGCATCCACTAAGGTCCGCAAATCTCACCAACCACGGAACTGAAAAAAAAACAGGAGAATTCTTGGGATTTCACAACACAGATCAGGCTGGATGTTGCTCGCTTCAGTGAACAGGAAAAGCGTCAGCAGCACGATGACTGTGCAGCGACCAGCCGCGGCGAGCGTGCACGTGCAGAGACGGCGAGCCACATGTGCTGGGATTATTTATATATCACAACTATAAAATTTAAAGGAAAGGAGCAGTGGGTAAAACAACTAGATAAATGAACGATTCCGCAGACGAGTGAAATCACAGACACTCAAAACTGACAGTGGCTCCTCTCAACCTCGACATGAAGACTAAACACACCCTGTCAACTCAGACAAAACCGTCCCGCCAGGATCCTTCATTCCCCCACATGGAAATTCCCCACGACCAGCCATCACCTTCTCAGTATTTCTCTTCACACCTCAGGGACGGAAAACCAAACAGCGGACTGAGAGACTTTCAGTGTCAATGGCGTGCTGGAGGGCCGCAGATGGGGGCAGGGGGTAATTAAGGGGGCATGTGACGTCACAAAAGGTCACCTTTGTTCCGTACATATTCGTCTCACCACTAGCAGACTTTATGAGAAAACACTCATTCCTTTGTAAGACAACCCTGTTCATCCATTGGTGTTTGGGTGTTGAACCGAAAATGAGCGCTAATTTTCCAAGAACATGATTCTGCTGCCTGATGCAGCCATTAAGCCTTACCCGACAGTGACCAATCGCATTGGTTTACAGACACTGACCTCACACTTAACCAGTGACCCAGACGAATCACATTGGACTGGGGCAAAGTGTGACACGCTCACCCACAGACAGCAGCCAATCAGGGTGCATCTGGAGTGTGGAGAGCAGAAAGGCGAATGCAACTAAAAAAAAAAAAAAACACACACACACACACACACACACACACACACACACACACACACACACACAAGAGCAACCCGCTGCATAAACTTGTGCAATCAGGACTAAAGTACCAGATAAATTCTTTAAATAAACAGTGTCCAGTAAGCAAGGCTAACATTTTAACTTTGGCTGTTCCCATTTCTGCTCACTTTATGATCACAGTTTGTTAGCCTGAAGCCTAACATGGGGGGGGTTGTGTCACAGGCAGCATGATGCAGCCCCCTGCCTCCAGCACCTGACTAACGGTGAGTCAGGCCCAGGAAGGACGCAATGGCAAGCTGGCCAGGTGAGGCATACAATCCCCCTCCCCCCCCCTTCCTGTCTGGGCAGGCGGGAGACATTCCGGGAATCTGCGGCCCCTCCCCCACCTCACTTTCACTGGATGCACACCCCCCCAGCCACCCCTAACTGTAGTGGTGTTGTGGAAACGGCAGGTTGACAAGCAGGTCAAAGTCTGCCAGGTCAACATGTGCACATAAACAGACGCACACACACGCATTTACAGCGCAGGCCATCACTGGCAGAGCCGACACACCCAAGACGCCTCAATCACACAGCCTACGCCTGCAGGCTACCCTCACAGCTGCGTCTGTCTTACCCAGGATTAACATCTTTGCTAAGATGCGAAGAGACTGCCATCCCCTATTACAATCCAGAAATGTGCAGGTGACTTTTCTGAACACAGCACACAAGACCACAAAGATCACTTTAAGTTACACGTGCTTTACATAGAATACGTTAAGATTATTTATGACCTTCTAGAAGAGGTGTTGGTGGGCCTGCTCAATGCCTGACTGCCCCAATTTCACAGACAGGCACTCAGCCACGAGCCTTCTCTCCAGCGGCCTGACGCCACACTCGCGGGGAGGATGTGTGTGTGGTCAGGCCCTCACAGGCTTGGCGCGATTCACACTGGAGGGACACATTAGCGCTTCAATCGCGAGCATCTCCCCTGCCTGCCATTAGCCATTTCGGCACATCAGGGCCCCAACAGGAGAGACATGTAGCCAAGGCCCCAGTGCATGCTGGGAAGGCAAGACGACCCCTAGCATTCCATGTTTACCTTTATTCCTTGAGAGCTTGTGTCACAGTCAAACAGAGGTTAAATTGCTTAATTAGTTTATAAGCAGGTGAGTGCTCCTTCCTCTGGCGGTGCACGGCTCACGGCCAAAACGCACGCATATGGCGGGCCGGGAGCAGGAGGTGCACAGACTTGCTGACTCACAGCAATCCGCGGCTGGCTGGCGGCTGGCTGGCAGCTGCCGGCGCTTCCAGGAAAGTGCAAGGCAGTCGGCAGATTCCGTCGCTTGCACAACGCAGTGGGGGGGCGGTGGGGGCTAGCACGCGGAAAACGGCGCACAAGGGTGATGGGCTGGACTGCGGGATGGACACACAGCTGTGGGGTGGGGGGGGTGGAACAGGTAGAAAGAGGATGAGAAGACAGAGACCACGGAGACGACGAGAAGATACAGGGTGAGCTAAGAGAAAAAGAGGAGTAAAGACAGAGGGAACGATGGAGAGACAAAGAACAAAGAAAGAGAGGGAGGGAAAACGAGGAAGTGGGGGAGGGAGGGCTCGCCCTATTGCCAGGGAAGGTCCTCCTCCAAGCCAGATCCTGCTGTCCCAGTTTGCTCTCGAGATCAATCCCACTCTGCTGGACCGGGACATCACAGCTGCAGAACACCTGCGGGTGCAGCCACACAGTCAATGCAGCACAGCACCAAGCCCCCAGCCGTGCGGCTCCTAGCCCTATGGCCCCAAGTCCAGGAGCCTTTAACCCCAGTGGCCCCAAGTCCAGGAACTTTTAGCCCAATGGCCCCTAGCCCAGCACGCCTGAGGACACAGCATCTCGCTACCGTACAGGAAGGGACAGCAAATGATCACCACACGGTCTCTGCGTTTAACTACCACCCTCAACATCATGCGGATTGTGCCAGTGACCCCGGTGAGATTTAACCAAAAACACCAGCATGCTTGGCCCGTTCCTCTGGAGCACAGAGCACCGGAGCCGAAACAGGGTTTATCATTCTGAGGATGCACACCTAACAATCTCCACCCCTATCCAGGCAGCGACCAATCCAGGGGTTATGAATAGAATATTCATATATTCGGGCTAGAATATTCCACCCCACAATGAGGCTCGGAATTCCACACGAGGGCTATCACATTCCAAATGCGGCCACAAGTGTAGCTTCAAAGCCCATTAAAAGGTCTTTGTTTGTTTATACATTTATGCATTTAAGAAAAAATTACGCAGGGAGAAGCTAATTTTAAGCACACATCCTCAGAACCATCTGCCCCACTCCCCCTCGGACTCTGGGTCGGGTGGGAGTCACACTTGCTCCGGAGCGCGGGCAGGCACCGGGGGCAGCATCGAAGGTCGACTGTGCCCATGCCAAGATGGCCCCCCAGGACGCCTTTGGGGCCGCCGACTCACTCGGCTCAGGTGCAAGTTTTAATTAAAGCGACGACGTTGGCAAACGCCAAGAACGGCAGAGGGTTTACGGCAAGGGGTTCAGAGGGTCGGAAAACAGAATGAAAATGAGTTAAATTCCAAAAGGATCAGCGACTAATTTAAAACAGAGGTGGGGATTCATCCAAGGTCTCCCATCTGTGGACTTAGATGCTGACAGATCACTCTTTCCATAGCCGGTAAGAGACCCGCCAAGCCTCCAGATTGATCAATACGACCTTAAGTAATTCATGGTTTTGTGCAATATCAACAGTTTTTACCAGTGTTAACTGTACGCCCAATAGCGCACCGTGGCCTGGACGTCGTTCACCCCCAGCCTCCAAACTGACCGGGCCCCCCTCCCCACCCAAAAGGAGCTTGGGCCCCCACTAGGCCACCCAGAGAAATTCGAGAACATCTAGAGAAATTCTACACTTCCGTGAGAACACGGCATAGAGGATCCTCATCACCAGCTATGGGTCTTTGTGGCTCAGAGGCACCAGGACGAAGCTAGCTAGGTTTGTGGAAGCAGGCACTCCTTAATTACACAAAAAACACCCCTTTCTCTCTCTCTTTGTGCCTGTATGTGCGGGTTGAAATCTTTCCATCTGGTTCAAATAAAATGCCAATGAATGAGTGAGGTGTCTCCAAAGCTGGGGGGGGAAGGTGTCTCCGGATGTCAGTTAGACGCTCCAGAAAGCCATCGCCGACGGATTTCCTGAACTGACAACACGGGAAGGAAAAACAGAGGAAAGAGAATGACGTGTGGGGAGCCGGAAGAGAGACCAGCCACAAGCGGGATCCACTTGGCCAGGACTGGCCAAAACGCCACCGTAGGCAGCATCTACAGGTGGATCCGGGCCGTGAAAGAAGACATGGATGTCTGTGTTCGTCCTGGACCTCTCAGCTGAGCCACCGGGCCCCTCCCATGGGAGCAGCAGGAAGATCTAAAACAGCTTTAATTTCGTCTCTGCCCATCCCTCTCCACCCGCGACACCCACATGACCGCCAGGTGAGGTCACTCCTCTGATGCAGGGGTGGTTGGCAGCCAACCTGTTACAAACACCGCTGGCTTTCAAAAATGTCTACATCATACTGAATGACTGGGGGGGGGGGGGGGGGGGTTGGTTGAGTGCGAGAACTTTTGGGGAGTCCCATAGAATGAAAGGCACCCAAACCAACCACACCAACCACACAGAAACAACACGCACAAAAAGAACGGAAAACCACACGTATCA
>JAODKC010000103.1:461428-486343 GCA_026777985.1 Mormyrops attenuatus | reverse complement strand
TAGGAACAATAATGGTCCTAAAATTGAACCCTGCGGTACCCCACTATGAACGCAGGCCCTCTGTGACATTGTGCCTCCTATAACTACTCGCTGCTTCCTGTCAGTTAACCAGTTTTCGATCCAAATGTGTGTGTGATGTGTGTAAACAGAACTAACTGTCAACTGTAACAGGGCTGACTTTGAAACAGAAGTTGCTGCCAGTCCAGTGCTCTTGGTAATGGAACATCCTGGTGAGGAAGAGAGAAAGTTCCACCTATTACAGCCTGCAGGTGTGAATGTGTACGAAACCGAGATGCATAGTTAGCGTAAACACAGGAAGCGACAGGCCTGCTAACCTATTTAAGCTCAACCCAGAATAAAAGCTGTACTATTTCTGTAAGTATGGATCAATCATGTTCTCGTTAATAAGAAATACAATAGCAGTAGATTTGACATCCACATAATCTAACCTTAATGCTTGGGACTCAGCATTCCTCCATCTTCCAAATGGTTATCCTGGGCATGGTCACCGTGGAGAATGGAGCCTGTCCAACCCTGGATACCAAACCATCACAGAACACATACAGTCAAGACAGAGATGATAATTAGCCTAAATGCATGCCTGCTTTCTTCTGGAGAGAACTGGGACCTGTTTCACAAAGCCAGATTTCTTGCTTAGCTGGGTAACTTGTTGGATTTAAGGTAGTCTGGGCTAAATGTAAGTGGATGAAAATAAAGTTTACTTAGCCCAGACTACCTTAAACCTGGCAAGAAATCCTGCTTGTTGAGACAGCTCCCTCGAGCACACAGAAGAAGCCCTGAATGACAAAGGGAAAACATGCAAACTCCACATACGCAGAGCAAAAGTGGGATTCGAACCCCCAACTAAGACAGCATACATTCCTACGAACCATCATGTATGCTAGTTATTGGTCCCAAGAAGTCTTAAATAGGCTCGATTGTAATATTAATTAAATGTATGTTAATCATGGGCAGAACAGTGGCACAGTGCAGGGCTCCATGTGTGTGAAGCTTACATATCCCGTGTCATCGTGGGCTTTCCTCTGAGTACTCTGGGTTTCCCCGATAATCCGAAAACACACGATGACACGGGATATGTTAATTGAAGTTACCCAGCATGCTCGGCAAATCCAAATTCATTTTTGGGCCCCATGAAGGCGTATGATATAGGGCGGCCCGGTCTAGACCAAACCAGTTATTCCCCAAATTTTTTAGGGCCCCTGTCACTTGGGGGCCCTTGGAATTGTCCTAACTGCACCCCTTACGGCATCCCTGTGTAGCCAAACAAATGACCGTAGTTCAATAAAAGTGAAAAAAGAAATATAAAACGCATTTTGTTAAATGTGAATTAGGTTAAAGATTAAAGAAAAATGTGCAATCATCAGTTTCATGCTTGGAAAATTGCATGTAAACACAGCAAGTCGCATTTATCACGTCTGTCTCATGATCTTATGGACGTGTCCAGGGTCGAGCCCCTCCAATCTTAAAAAAAAAAAGTTGTTTTTCTTCATTTCCGGATTTACTTCTGGTTCCGCCTATCGTTTCTTGGAATCGAGTGAGACGTGATGAGAAACTGATCTACGGGTTTTAGTTGCGTGTTTTTGATCTTACAACTTTGCTCTCATCCCTTGTCTATTTTTTGTTACTCGGTACTTATATTACATTACTTGAGGCGTAAATGCTCGAAGACATTATCCGCCTGAAACCAGCGAAATAACCAGGAATGTGTTACATTCTGACAGGCAGCTTTCTGCTGATGTCACAGAATCTCCGATCCAACGTAAAACTATTAGGCGGGCTCCAAGGGGGGTCCCGGGGATTCCCCTAGGGGACGCCTGACCAGGGAAGGTTGGGGGGTCCCACCCTCGGCTTTTCCTTCAACGAGCACGATCCGCTTGACATCTGCGCGCTCACTGCCGCCGCCGTGGGCTGACAGGAAACCCGCAGCTTCGCGGTTCCTGCGACACTGCAGACTGGAGCCGGTGCAGCGCGTCGCCGCTGGCGTTGCAGCGCGCTTACAGTGGGATGCTTTACGTGTCTTTACATCCCGGTGAAAGCCAACTTCCTGTTATCTGCCGACTTTGCGCCTTTGTTCCAGGGGCAGTGATCTGAAATTATATAGGGCAACCTCTAAAGACGGATTAACACAGAGTGGCTCAAAAAAGCGACGCTTTGTGTCCCAGCATTTAAATTTTCTTTCGATATGCAGAATTGTAACTGTAATTATAAAACGATGTTTAATACAAGTACGACATAACAGAAAATCAGCAATCATTCTGCAGAATTAAGCTATGTGCCAGTTTTATGGCAAATTTGAAAATTGGTTTCGCCTTAAATAAGCAAAATATAATTAAGCCTATGTAGTAACTCCTCAAACGAGACATCTATACATTAGACTTTAAATCATACGGCCGTTAAATTAAATCACATAAAAAAAATTGAATCACATCAATCCACATCAGTTCTCTTGGACTTTGACTGAGTGCTGCGTTCTGAATGTCAATGAACAGGATTTTTTTGCAGCCTGTTGTCGGTTAGTTGTTTGGTGTAACCGGTTAAAATTGTTTCGGCAACATCGATTAATGCGCAGTAAACGAATTAAAAACACAATCAAACCCTATAAGACAACAGACCCATTTATGAGAATAAAAAGTAGCCGTACTATAAATGTTTCTTATTTTGTAGATACTTCGGCCGTTTCTGCCTGAAAAGCCGCAACAAAAATTACCCACGAATGTATGGTTATGTTTAATACAGCGAACTGTAGAATGTGTATCATTCGGGAAATGTAATTTTTTTGCGGTTTTTTGCGTGGGAGGGGGCTGACTGCATTGTCTGCATGGGCTGTATGCACTGATGCTCCGCTCATTATTCCACAGCACTGTATACTATATAGGCCAGTCAGTCTCTGTACCTGAATGCGCAGTATACCGACAGCGCTTTATCGCTCGCTCTGCACGGTGAGCGCCTTCGCGCCGCTGCCGCGCCCGCCCTGTATACCAGCCTCTCCGGGTGGGAAGCGACGGCAGCCTACGAACGACTACATAGCGCCGATTCGGAGCCGGGCGTTAAATGGCCATCGGGCAGGGGGCGACAGTACCTGGGAGCCGAGGTGCAGGCGACATGAACCACGTGTGGATTATAACTCTTATACTCACTATCAGCCTTTCCCGGTTCTTGACAGGATGCCCAGGTGAGTTATGCCTCACTGATGCGTCTAATTTAAAAAATGTTAGCAAGTAGGCTCAGAGGTGTCCGATTATAAAACACCACTTTTCGCACTTGTTTAAAACTAAATTGTTAACGTTCTCTTTGGTATTTCAACGTAAGGATTACATTCAGTGTGCGAAACACTCGTCAATATATTCGGGGGGGGTCCCCATCTCCCTATTGTTGCGCAATACCGATCTTGAGACCCCCTTAAAATTTTGCTTTTGAGGCTTTCGGGGGGGGGTCTCATGGGTTAATCGGGGGTGTCGGACCCCCCCGTATTCCGCACACTGATTACATTCGTAATCTGACGTTGATTAATGGTTAATTATAGCATATTTAAGGCTAATTTACATGAATTCTGTACTGTGCTCTGTAAGATCTTAAGCATTCTGCCTGGCATATGCACAGGGGCACAAGGTTCAACAAACACAGCGTTCACCATTTGTCGAACAAATATGCATTTTATACACGTTTAGGCCTATACCCCTTTCATAATTAAAAAAAAATGAGTAACCTGTGGAATTAAGAGTAAATTTAAAGTTTAACCGTAAAGCATTTAATGATAAGAAAATAAGACTGCAAATACATTGTTGTATGTTTTGATATCTCTTTCAGCTGACGGAAACAAAGTACTTTATTAGCTGCGTAGTAGCTACTTTTCTTAAAAGTGTTCATTTAAAAATAAAAAAAATCTTTAAAAGCGGCATAGACACAGAGAAATAACTGATCTATGACATTTAAAAACAATTTCGGCATTGAAAATCCCACTCATGTGCAGACAAGAGACAGAAACGTTCAGTTAGCACACACTTCGCGGGTGAATCATACTTTCTTTTCCACTTGTTTTTAGGGCTGCTGGCTTCAGATTGCTAGGGCTGATTTGTAAGAAATGAAGGGCATAGCAAACGGCTACTGGCTGCTTTTATTCCAATGCGCTTAATGTCGAGAAGGGTGGGTTTATCTAAAGCAGGGGTCACCAACATGGCGCCCGCGGGCACCAGGGTGCCCCCAAGGACCACATGAGTCGCCCGCGGACCTGTTCTAAAAATAGCACAACTCACCAGTGAGCAGCTTCTAAAATTTAATTTTATCCTGTTGTTATTCTTCTTAAATCACACTTGCCTTTATATATATATATGAATATGACACTATCTTAAAAAAGCATTTAAAACATGTTTATTATACGTGAAGTTTAGATAAGCTTAGGAGGGCGTTTCAAACTGGTAGCCCTTCGTATGGCTCAGTCCCCGTGAAGTAGCTCTGTTTCAAAAAGGTTGGTGACCCCTGATCTGAAGCATAGCTTTAGCATAACCCTCATGTCGATGCTTTAGAACTTTGCGGAAGGTTTTTAATGTCAACGATGGTGGAAAAAATAGTTAAAACCGAACTGATTGAAAAAAAGCACGAGAGGTACTTGCGCTCTCACTTTCTAGGCACGACAACCGATCGGTGTACCCGGCTGACCTGTCAGTATGCTGAACGACAGCTTTTTATCTCCCCCAGTTAGGTCTGACCCCTTAGAAAAAACACCCATCGTCGACGCCATCATAAACGAGACCGTGATTGTCTCCTGCGGGGACCAAGAGAAGGACTCCTCTACTGTCTTTGAATTGTTCAAGTTCAAGGCCAAGATTGCTTCCAGCCACTTCGGCGGTAACCAGACCCAGGCGGCGAACCGGACCATTGACTTTGAGGTGGCCTCCGGGAATCCGCAGTTCAGGTTGCACGGACCGGTGGTCAACAGAACCGGGCTGTACACCTGCGTACCGAATAACAAGTCTCTGGAGCTGGGGAAGCACACCATAGTTATTGAAAAAGGTACATGCATCAGGTGGTCACAGGACCAGGAGGGTCTCCTCCCTCGCAGACCCTCACCCACACCTCGCAGTTTAGTCTCGACCAACAGGTGGCGCTGCAAGCGCAGACCTAGCAGTCGACGAAAAAGACCAGACCGAGGTTTCAACAAAATCGCGAAAATTGCTTATTAGCTGCTGTCGGACTTCTAAAGCCTATACATGGACGTGTCCCCCTCACATTTCATAATTATTCGTTTGGACCACCCCCGCATGTAACATAAAATATTAGTCCACCGCCAGTGTGCCTCCCTCCCACATTCAAAATGCTTCTGACGCCCCTGAGCCTATAAATTTAAAATTGCGCAGTAGTGCGGCATAATACGCGTCAACTAAATAGCAAAACTGGATATCCGTAACAATACATACGTTAAAAATAAGTCAGCTTCGAAATGCTGTAATATTAATAAACCAGCCCCAAAATAACACATTTTAGTTTTTTCCTTTTTTACGTCAGGGCGTTGCTAGACACGAAGCCGTACTGGGGCAGAAGCACCCACCCCACATTACCCATATGCTTTGAACGTGAGATTTTACTGGGGTACAGCAAATAAACACTGGTGCACGTGCCCCAGTAAAAGAGGTCTAGCGACGCCCATGGCTTACGTCATTAAGCGGCAAGTAACACAGTGAAAACTAATGTTAAGGGTATGGATGAGTGAAAACGAACGCTTTTCCCCTTTACAAATTTATAAATGAAATGATCAAATTAATCTTGTTTCCTCGGCATTTACTGTTACATACCCCATTGCTCTCACAGTAAACCTTGTTTTACTGTTTAATTAGTGAGTCTTGCTGTCTCATTGATTTACAGAAATATTGTGCTCACCGTCCCAGATCTGTTCACCTACCAGTGAGCCCTGGTCCTGGCCAGCTGGATTTGTGTTGCTGATCATCTGCTGTCTGGTCATCACTGGCATCGCCGTCAGGATTGGGGTGAGGGCACTGCACGGCTTCCGCGCTTGTGCACACGCTTGCGCACGTGACCTGGACACTACGATAACTCTCTTCACGGGAGCATCATTTCTGCATTTTTGAGTTTTAAAGAAACACGTCTTTAGCCGAATTTCATTTTTAATAACTTAATTCAACATTTAATATACTTTTAAAATATGATCCTCTGTAAACTGTAGACACTGTAGTGAGATGCTGGAAACACCGCAACTGGCACAAAAAGAATCACGCAACATTCGACACCACTTTCAGGCATCTCAACCGTTCATATGCTTAGCTACACATGAAGGTAAATTCTGGAAAGCTTTACATTAACGGCACTTTCGTAATGCGTTCATAGAACATTCATAAGCAGCGTGTAAGTATACCTTAACATCCTGACACACCTTAACTGCTTTGATATACATTATATGATTAGACAATTACAATGTTTATTATTGTCATATAATGTTTGTTATTAATGTATTTTATAGCTGTTTAAGTATGTCAGGATGTTAAGGTATACTTACATGCTGCTTATGAATGTTCTATGAATGCATTATGAAGGTGCAGTTAATGTAACATGTTACCAAACGTCTTGACCATGTCTGCATGTTTTGGGTATATAATTGCACATAGTTGCCACCAGTGTGGAAAGTGCTGGGGGGTTCCGGGGGGGGGGGTCCGACAGCCACGATTAACCCATGAGACCCCCTGAAAACCTCAAGAGCAAAATTATAAGGGGTCTCAAGATCAGTATTGTGCAACAGTAGGGAGATGGGGACCCCCCCGAATATTGATGGATATTTTGCACACTGATTGCCTCCACATAATTCGGTGCTTGTAATAACAAGCAGGCATACCTAATAAACTGGCCACAGAGTGTATATTACAGAATATTACATGCTTCGAAATGAGTTGAAATGGTTAAGGATGTGGACTGTGAGCTGCTTAGTTTCAATCTCCAGCTGTCAGCTGTCCTGCATATTGTGACCAAAGAACCTGTCTGTGTTCCAGCACAAACTCAACAGCAAGGACAACAGCCAGAACGACTACATCAACATGAAACCCAGAGGAGTGACGAGTCACAGGAAGGCACAGCAGTCACGGAGGGCATGTCGGCCCTAGGGGTCTCTTTGGAAGGCGTCTGGAGAAAATCCAGGAGGCCTGAAGGCGAACGGATGCTGTGAGACGCAGTCAGGCTCCGAGTGAACAAAAATACACGTAGATAAGAATCCCAGAGGAGGTGAACCTTACAGCGGAGATATGCACTGGTGAGGAATCAAAACCTGAGCTACAGCCATCTCCCTGTCTTCTTAAAGGAAAATAATTTTCAAAGAAGACTATTCCTGCAGTGAGCGATGCAAACTCTGAGCTGTGCGAGCCAGACAGTGACCAGACCCACCTTCAGAACTGCCATCAGGTCCGTCGCCACCATCAGGACGGACGTTCTCTAATTTATTCATAATCGTTCCCTGAAGTGGATTAAAACTAAACAGTGATGCTGATTGTTGTTTGTAACCGTTTGTTTGTATATGTCAATAATCAAATACAGCCAGTATTCTGAGCCAGTGTGTGACTGTCACTTGTGTGCCCTGTTTGCATTCCTCGGAATGTCAGATTTTACACTAGGATTTATAGCTTCCGCGTAATTTCCATGAAGACTTCATTAGAGGCTGGAGTTCTGCTAAAATTTGCGACCTTTTCTGCTTGGAGAATACTTCTCTTTTGCCACGAACACTATATAAAACTATTTAAAATATTTTAACTAAAAAAGATAGTTTAATTAATATCATCCATCCATCCATCCATCCCAAATCTCCCTTGCGGTTTATATAGTTAAGGACCATGGAGACACAGGGACATATTATTCTGGTTAATGTGGCATCATGATTGTGGGAAGCTGTTCGGAGATGCTAGTTATCAACCATTCTTTAAATCAATGCTTATTTAAAAACGGATACTTTCGGCAGAACTCCTGACGCTACCATGTTTACGTCAACTTCAAACTCCAAATCAAGGGTTAGCGCGCCCCCCTATGGCCAATGTCTTTTCACAAGTTTAGCCAAAACGTATAAACGAATTCATATCTGCAGTTATTATGAATGCCTTTGCTCATCAGTTATTAATGAAAATCAACATTTTACCAGATATCAAAAATGTTTTACCCCTTGTTTTAAACATTTTCAAGCCAATGTAAACACTTTGACATAGAGTACAGTTATTACTTTTTTCTTTGTTCCGAGCCGAGTTCTGTAATAAACCGGAAGCTGTCGTTAAATACGTTTTTCACCCAGGCATGTCGATGACAATAATTTCCACAAGCGGGCAGTATTCGCTACCACGATAAACACTTAGTTACGTTGCCATAGCGACACGGCACAGGACTTTCTCAAAGATATTCTCACAGCCCCGACAATGCGTCATAATCAGAGCAATAGAAAAAAAATCATTTATGATATTTTGTGTCATTTGTTCCAGGGATGACTGGAAAATAATGACTTAACCCCCTTTCTTCGTTTTTTGTTATTTTTTTTAAAGGAAATCTTCTTTTCTAGTGAAATTTGAGAGATATCGTGCTAACGACTGATCAGCATATATAATTTGCATAGTTTAACCATGCAAAATGACGAAAAAGACATTTTGGAGACATTTAAACTGAAAATAAGATCTCCGTTTGAATGTTAAATTGGAGATTGATCAAATTTACAACTTTCAGATATAGTGTGACAGCCTGAATAAGCTGAATGTTCCCACGTATGTGGCAGTTTAGGCGCTGAAAGCAATTGGGTACGCTATAATTCATGTAACACATGTAATCTGGATATCAGACTGTCGTCATTCCATTACAAAAACGTACTAGGGTTTTTACACCGTAAAGAAAATGTCTTGTAAAGGGCTGATTATAGATGTTTGTTAAACATTATATTCAAGACATTTACGTTTGTTTATTTATCAGATGTGTCATACAGGTGACATATGGGTGAGGCAGGTAATATTTCAGAAGCACACAACTGTCAGATGCCAGCTTAGGTACCCGTGCTGCCAGGTTCAGCTTCCAGTGAGGGACTGGTAAGGTGCAAGTTAGCTGTGGGAGGGACAGCTATAGGGACACTGCTGAGAACCTTAAATTAGAGATAATATACATAACATGTTGGTTAATCAATGCAAGACATGCACATATGAAAACATCATAGGATTTGTGGGCAAATACTGTGGTAGAAGGCAAAGTCCATCACACTGCTCTCAAAATCCATTAGATGCATTATGCTGATTGGAAACAGCAGGTTCTACATTCGAATCTCAAGGACGAGCCTTTTGCTGACACACTGAGGGGGGTGTGGAGACTGGAGTTGTCTGTTCGAATGGATAAAAGGGCATTTTTGTTATGCAAAAAAGAAATAAAAAATAAAACAGTAAAAAAACACAATAAATTTTTGCATAGCAGCAGAGGGTTTGGCAGCACTGGGGAAATTCCATCTAACCACAGGAAGGAGTAAAAAAAAAAAACAATCGCAATTATACAAGAAGCTGTGAAAGAACAGAAATATGCAGCATGAAAATATGACCATTTTAACTTAAACGGCCAAACCAGAAATGAAGCTACAGACGGCGTGCCAGATTCAGATTATCGTACGTTACCAATAAACATGCTTAATACACAGCAGTACATCATAGGTTCAAGTAACTGACCCTTTCACCTCCTCAAATGCCAAGAAAAACAACCTAATTCAGTTAAAGGCCAAACAGTGTTGCACACGACAGAACAAACATTGTTTTATAGCAATAATTGCATTTTTCAGATGCATGAACATTTTTGTCAGATCACCAGCAAAGCAACTAGTGAAACGGAAAGACTTGCGTTTTTAAATTTCTAATTATTAACTTGAAAATGCAGCTGAATTTGCACCCCACGTGACCCGGCTGTTAACAAATTCAGTACGATCATCTAGCCAAATGTACAAAAATAGCACTCATCCATCCATCCATCCATCCATCCATCCATGACAGGGTTGTGGAGAGGCTTGAAACCTTGGCACAAGGCGGTCTGACAGCCTGCACAGGATGCCAACCCTCCGCAGAGCACATACAGAAATTCTCTATAGGCAAACAGTCTTGGAGACTCTAACTAGCCTAAATACATAACCCATTCAACACAGGGAGACCATGCAAACTCCACACATACATGCAGTGTTCGGCAGGCCTCTGTGTTAAAACATTATTGGCCTTAAGACTTCTGTGTATCCGTATCTTTTGGCACAGATTATACGAGTCACAACACCTGATTATTTGTTTTTTAAATGAGTTTTACAAGCAGTTTACTTCCCTCACCAAAATGTACAGTCAATATGACTGCAGACATGTACAATCAGCAGGTTCCTATAAAGAATAAAAATGGATTGTATGAGGCTACAATTTTACTCCAAGCACCATGTAATTTAATATTAACAGCAAATTCCCTGAGAGGGACCCATAGGGGGCGCTCCTTGTGTCCTGTGTTGCCTGGAAGAGGCTCCTGGCCCTTGGCGATCCTGTACTGGATTAGCACTTGAAAGATCTTTGGCTGGATGGATGAATGGATAGACTTCTAACCAGATGGCTGATATTGGCTTTATCAACTGGTAACAACTGACAGCCTCTGATTTTCACTAAAATTTAAGAAACAGATGTAAAAAAAAGTCTTGCTATTTGCAAAGGAAAAGATGCATAAAATAATGCAATAACCCACAATGAATGCAATGTACAACCATGCATTTCCATAATATCTTAAGTTTCAAAGTATATCTTAAGTAAAGCACTCTTTCTATATGACTGGTTTAATTGCACAATTAATCATTAAGCCACTAAAACGGCATACTGTTCTCATTACTTCGTGCGCATCCCATATTTCAGCCGATTTGCGAGGTTCTCAGTTGCACTGTGGCTCAGTTTCTCAGAATGTTTGCCTCTGATTATGCAGAGTCATTATATTGCAGGTTTTAGCGATTTGCCATTTCGTCGCACATTATGAGCTTTTCCCTCCTGTTCTCGTCGGAACGAAAGTCAAATTGCAACTTTCAGTTGTTTAACAAGAGGTTACTGACGGTAAGGCAGAATTTCAAATCACGAATCGTGCTTTTCAATGCCGGGAAGTTTGTGCATCCAAACAAAAAAAGTGAAAACAACCCATTATCAAATCTTTTGCTTGAGAGTCAAAGAAATAATATTCAGTCAGTAGTGAAACATTATCCCCTGATAGGCCTGGATTTGTAAATGAGCAGTAACTTACGAACCGTAAAAACAACGAAATGGTTTGCATATACACGTGTAGGCCACTGCTCAGAAAAGACTGGTCCTTTGGTTAATTACAAAGGATCTGCATTAAGACGATAACTTGTAAGATCACTTTGTTGATAAACAATAAGAATGACTTGTTTGCTTCATAACAATGGCAAACATTACAAAGAGAAATCTTTATTTCTTATCAACAGGTAGCATTTACCGTCCTCAGGAAGATGTGTTGAGGTCACCTAGGATACAGACCCGTAACAGGAGGCTTCATGCAAGGGGAAGGACCAAACCTGCAATATAAGAGACGAGATGTGAGAGATGAGACAAGTGTCAACAGGAGAGATCGCAGACAATGTGGGGGGAGGGGGGATGCAGAGGTTGGGCTCCCCCCAACATGTTTCACAAAATGACAGATTCAGAGACATTGCCTTAAAAGAGATGGCTTTTGGTGAGAAGTTCAAGTCTCAGACGCCGGAATTAACCTTTCATAAAGGAGACAGAGAAGAAGATCTGGGTAAACAAGCATTCTGACAGACAGAAGCTCAAATTGAATATGAACTGGTATTCCGCAAAAGATGCGATTAAATCCTGCACTTCATGAAATTGCCGGCGACTCCCATTAATCTCTGGTGATTGATGTCGTAAGTGGAGGCAGACCTGCCAGCATCTCGGAGCTCTAGGGAGGTCTGGTAGGGTTGCAGGTCTCTCCACAGGCTGTTGCTGCTGGTCAGAGAGAACAGCAGCTTGGATGGCCTGGTCAAAGTGTAAAGAAGCATACTAAACACACATCTGTGCTGATTGTATAAACCTGCGGAAAAAAAAACAAAATGACCCAAATGAAAAGGGTATTTTTATGCTCTGTAGATCCACAAAAAAAAATCTCACTCAGATGTGAGTATGGAAAAAAGTAGATATTTCCACACCATATTTCCAAACCACAGGAAATGAATGTAGCGAATTGGCTGATAACAACTTCAGCAATGAATCAACGGAGGGCTGAACTTCCCACCGCTGCTGCTTGAAAGGAGAAATTTATAGAAGAACATCTTGTATAAATGTTTTAATTTATTCAACAGGCCTCTCCATTTCTGAAGAGAGAGAGTACCCACAAGAGTAAAAAAAAAAAAAAAAAAAAAAAAAAATCAGCTTGTTCAAATTTAGCTTGACTGTCTGTCTTTCACTTACTCTCTGCTTTAGCAAGTATTTACCTGCTAATTTTCAAGCAGATCTGCAGACCCTGGGGTATAATTTTTTAAACATTTATGAAATCATGTAGATAAATACCAGGGCAAGCTGAGCAGTTCCTGTCAGAACCCAGCCCTGTAAAATTTACATGTCTCCAGTGACAGAGGGCACAGCAGTCAATGAAAACATGAAATCACAGGCAGCTAAAGACGGCAACAGCCCAGGGATCCCAGAACAACGTGGTTCAAGGAAATCATCTGTTCAAAATCCTTGCTAGTATAAATGCACATTACTGAAGTTTTAAACAAATCACTTATATTTTGTAAATATTTCAGTTGATTTCTTAAAGTTTCCTTTGACTCGTTTAAAAAGGTTTTTAAAAAGATTTCCAGAAAGCAGAAGAAATGAAGAGAAGGATGGATGCCCTTGACTATCTGTAACTGCGTCTGCTCTCTGAAAATGGTCTGAGATGATAAAAAGGATGTTTGCAATAATGTGTGGCGCACACTATTATCTGCACTTATCCATTGAAGTTAAGAACCGGCAGGCTAATACTGCGTGTGCCATTCGGATACTGACATATATCTCTTAGTTCTGCTTTGGGGAAACTAAGCCCGCATCATTATGGATGTACTGAAGAGAATCTAAGTTTTTCACGTCTGGTCCATTTACTTCCTTCAGCCCACCTCTCATCGCGATTAGCACCCTCCCCAAAGCTGTTTAACTTTTCCACTTGGTGATTTGCTGTCAGTTTGCTCAGCTCTGGACACACACAGGACACACAACGGCCCCAGCTGAAGGACCCTAGTGAGGTTAAGATGGAAAAAGGGTCAAAAGTCTGTCATACACCTTTTGTTTAATCACAGAAAATATTGAAATGGTCTGGAATGAGGGAACAAAAAGAAATCTTTTTCTTTTTTTAATTAGCTTGAAATCAGTTCAAAGAAAAACCTCAGAATCAGTTAAATGTTCCAGTAACACAGCTGCGCAGTGCTGACAGAGAGCTCCTGCTCGTCTGGCATATTTAACATTTTCCGTGTGGTTAAGGGCTCATAACCAGCCCAACTACGCAGCTTCATTATAACAGCCCGCGTCTGGCATGTACCCCGAGCTTCCTGCACAGAGATGAGCACAGCAGCACCAGTGTCGTCACGCGTATAAAAAAACAGCGTGTATAAAAGTCCGGCGTGAGCGCTTAGAGAGGCACCAGAAAGCACCATGAATCTCAGGCTGGTTGCCCTGCTTAGTGTGTGCGTCTCAGCCCTCAGAGGTGAGTAACTTTCCTCACAGCCGATGCGTCCAGAGAGTGGGCAGTGGTGCCTCTTTTAATGCAGGGGGAGGTGTTTTTCCTGTTGTTTTTAATGAGGGGAGCTGATGGAAATTGCTTAGAATTCATTCAAATAGGATGGGGGTGGCGGAACGTTTTACATTCAAGTGACCCCCTCAAAAAATACATGTAAATAAAATATTATAATGAACAATGGGAGGCAGTTCATTACCAGAGTTTGCCATTACAGTCCACACACCCACCCGTGACCATCTTGATTTTTAAATACTCGTTAGCTGGCCCCCAAAATCCATGCTGACCAAGTAACTGAGAAAGGCCAGGCCCTTCCGATGGGCACAGTTGTGGATATATATTATGCTGCATTATATTATGTTCTATAAATAAATTTGTAACCTTAAACTAAGGTGTCAATGCACTTTAATGATCATATATCTATTTGGATAAATGGACGAGTGAGACTGTGTGATTTGCTCTGTTCGGACCAGCTTGAGCTATAAGGTGAAAATGCGTAATTGTGAAACTACATCTGGGCAGCAAATAGGCTTGTGGTTTAAGGGCTGCGACCCAAGGGCTTACCGCTTGTGTTTTGGAATGGGCTTTGCTCCGATACCCACATAAACGAGCTCACCACATGATTATCAATGTGCACAAGGCCGGCTGCTCAAGGACACCTTTCCCTCCCCAGCCTTTAAAGTGTACCAGCCCTACCGGATCCACAGCAGAGATGGGCAGCTCCAACTCAACTGCTCCTACCACCTGCACGCCAGGGTGGAGGAGATCCATGTGACGCTGTACCGAGGCATGCATGGCGACCAGAGGGTCTGCAGCTCCACCCTCAACCGCACCGTCTCTAGGCAGCCCCTCCAGGAGCAGCACCGAAGTCTCGTCCGCTGCATGGCGGAGATGAGGCCGTCCGGGGTGGGCCTCCTCATCTCTGGCCTGCAAGTGGAGGACACCGACATCTACCGCTGCATGGTGGAGATCTTGTACCCACCTCCTTATCAATCGGGAACTGGGAATGGGACCCTGCTCCACATCCAAGGTTAGCTGACATGACGCTTCTGTCCATGTAGTGCCTGACTGATCTTACCCAAAGGGTTACATTGACATTTAAGGATTCAAAATAGCAGCAAATTTATAATGCAATCAAAAAATCATGGTACCTGAAGTGAGGGTTGTTGTTATAGATATTGGGCCCCCAACTCAGACCAATCATATTATGTTCCAAATGTTTTAGGGCCCCTGAAGGTCCTTTCCAGTGTCACTTTCACGCATACAGTTATGAGTTCAGGCTTCAGGTCTCCAGTCCAGCACGAAGTCGCCCAGAACCCTCGACCGGGGCCGATACGGTGCCGAATAAACGCGGTACTCTGACTTGAGGCCACCTTAGAGCGCGTTCCCGCCGGAGACGCGCAGAACCCTGGCAGCCGCACTAGCGGTCCTGCGGTTTCGCGCTGTTGTGCTTATTGCGCCCAGAAGGGGTGCCCCCGAAGGCGGCGGCGCCCGATTGCGGAGCGCACGCTCACGTCATACGCGGCAGATGTCGATGTTGCCGTGTGGACGTTATGTCACCCCTATTTTGTTCTTTAGGCATGTTTTCCCCGCAGAGGTCTGATAGTTTCAGGGCAAGGCGTAGCGCAAGCACACGAGAGCAGCACTTGGTCAACACACAAAACACTTCCTCCGATTATCTGGCTGTTTTTCTTACTTATTTAAGTATCACATATAGACAAGTACATAGTTTCTTAAGGTTCTTTAACAGTTTTAACTTACCCCCAATGTAATTTTTCTTTAATATAAGCAATGTCAGTACAGCTACTAACATTATTCCCCCGTAAACCCTACAGAGTCACCCCGCTGCCCCGAGCCCGAGCCCCAGATAGAGGACAGCACAGAGGACCCCACGGGCCTTATTCCCGCCGCGATGATCGCGGTGATCATCCTCTGCATCGTTACAATAGTTGCCGTCATCGTCAAGGTGAGCACCGCCCGGTGCGCGTCCGCTCTCCAGGAGCGCGCCCCCGCTGCGCGCCCGGTCTCCAGGAGCGCGCCCCCGCTGCGCTGGTGTTTTGCTGATGCCTGTATTTCTTCCCCGCAGACTGTCAGAGTCGGCAGCGTGAAAAGGGATTACCTCGGCGTCGCACGTGTGGCCGCAAGGAGGGTGGACTGCAGATTCGGCTATGAGAATTTCCTGTAAAGTACTTAACGCATAAGCTGAAACAGAAAGAAGAAAAACAAGCCGTCCCGATGTGAACATTATATGTTTCTACCATGCATGAACTAAACTTTACAATGTAAAGCTATGTCAAGTACAGGTGATTTGACAAAGTTTAATATTCAAGACGATGGGGAAAATGACACAAGGGATATTCCAGCGAGCTGCGTACAAAGCAAAATGGTGTGGTTGCCGGGGGAGGGGTATTAGTAATATTTTATGTCATTGTTCATCATATGAATAGACGCAAAAGTTAGCATCTTATTGAAGACAATCTTATGTAGCAGGGAGGGAGCTGTCGTGGAACCGTCTGCATGTAGTTTACCTTGTTTTACCGTGCCTCGCTTCTTGCTGTGTAAATATTCCTGCAGCTGCGGATCTCCGGCTTCGTGCGGTTTTGAATCCCATAAGCTTCATCTTTTTCCGGACAGTCATAGGAATATTAGACGGACTGACAGACTGGGGGCGGTGTAGCGATGGTAAGGGTTACAGGAAGGGGTTAGGGAGACTGGGGCACGACCCCGCCTACGGCTGCTTCCATAGACAATCTTATGACAGAGTGATTGTGAAGGACGCAAGGGCGCAGAATTGGGGAGGGATAGTACTAGTCCCTTACCAATATTGCGGGAGTACGATGTGTGTCAATGTTGAAACCAAACCTACGCCATTGGAAGGATGAGATCGATTTTGAAAAACTGTTCCGGAAAGATCCTTTACAAGTGGTGATTTCTCAGTATAACATCTCATTACCCTGTTTTGATTAAACAAACATTGAGGAGCAGGGGTCATTTGACTAACTGTAAATATTTCTGGCAATGGGCTGAACTTCTTGAGATTTTTTTACTTAATGTATGAAAAATTCTTTAATAAAAACAACTGAATGATTTCTTTACAGTGTTGCTGATTATTGCTTTTTTCAGTCACTCAAGTTTCATATAAAGAAAAAAAAAAATGAAATTACTTGAAACAAATGGAAGGCATTTGCCATGTACTGTTTCCTGAACAAAATATTTCATTTTTTTTGTTGACCTGCACATAAAACCTTACCTAAGATGGACTTTAATGCCTTACTTTTATTCATGCATTTGCTACCCATTTACACAAATCCATACACTGACATTACCCGAGAATTTACTGAACTGCCGCCAATGGGACTTCACAGAGTTTCAATGGAAACCCACCCAGTCTCACCAACACAGAAGAAATTCCCAACCACTGCATCTACTGATCTGAGAACCAGCCTCAATCCAACACATCACTACCGGCATTTAACCCCTAACCATACCATGTCACATCTTGGACTAACTTCCATTTACAAGCAATAAAAGAGGCCATTCTCTCTCCCATCATCATGAAGAGCCTGAGGCTGCTGCTCTCACAGGTAGGCGAGAGTTTCGGCATAAACCTGTGGGCCGGGGAGCAGCTGCGATGGAAACAGACTGACCAGAACGCACGCAAGGCAGGCATTGGCCTGGAAAGCAGGGGTTTGAAAAATGAAAGCGGAAAAACCGCCGAGAGATAAACAAATGAAATGGCATCGTGGAGGCTGTGTTCACGATTTATTTTGAAGGTGCAACACAACACATGCCAGACAAACTAGGTCAGCGTTTTAATTGAACGTAGTCCGGCCGAGCCCAACAGAACTCAAGCCAGTCCAAAGCGACTCAACCCCCAGCCCCCTCAGAAGCCCTGACGCTACGTCCAGATCGACCTTCCTCCGTCACATCAAAGATCAGACTTCTGAGAAGCTGCTCCTTCTCCTCATAGGACAGAGATTCAAACTCATCTCGGTGCACCTGGGGAACGAGGGATATCGTCACCGGTGTAGTAGGTGCGGTGGCTGTGAAAGCAGCACAGGTGACAAAACCGTCGCTTTCAGGACCTACCAGGACAGGCGGGTAGCCAAGGGCCTTGAGGTGACGCAGTTTCACAGCCAGAAGCCCCCGTGGGTGACGAGACTCCAGACAGAAGGACGAGGCGTGCACATTCAGCACAGCTAGGCTGAAAGGAGGCCGAAATTGCATATCAGATGGGAAACACATTCATGATGACAAGACTGACCGCATGCTACTCATACCACTCGTGATTTTTGCTGCCTCGGTTTCCTCTAATCTATTTAAATGCTGCAACAGCAAAACTCTGCACGCGTGAACAGCCTAAATACTGAGCCGGTCTCCCCGTAATATTGCGTGCTGAGGATTTTGCACGAGGACCCAGTGGCGCTTTGATGCGAGTGAAAGGGTGGACTGAGATGTCATGGTAAAAACAGGTCAAGGATTCATTTTCGCGCACAAACTGACAGGTCTGAAACGGCACCTTCGGCATGGTTCAGGGGCGAACGACTCATCGCTGACGCCAACAGGCTCTGGTGTGCGAGGCGGCGGGGTGATTACACAGTCTGAAACACGCACACACCCAGTCAGCAGGTTATGACAGTTACAGATGAAAACAAAAAACTGGCTTGCTGAACGCTATGTGGCTACGCCAGATACTGAACACTGCGGCTGAACACAAGGCTAGTGGCTTGTCAAAAACCCCAGGTTGGTTAGACCACGGAGTAAAAAGTCTTTGGATAAACATTAAGTTTTGCTATCAAAAAGATCTAGACATTTCCATCATTGCTAATATTCTTCCATAAAACGATGCTATTTTTGCTCTTTTGTAACCAATAAAACTGAAAAAAAACACACAATCTGCCAGTAGAGTAGGTTCAGTCACCTAGGAAATAGCCATTCTCCAGGAGCACGGCTTCCTGCACCGCCCCCGCTCCCAGAATGTTCTGCAGCATCTCGATTAGGACTGCATTGGCAGGGGAGGTGGGCTGCGTGGGATGGGGGGTAAGAGAGCCAGTTGGAACCTTAATAGGGGAGGATGGATGGTCAAGACGCAGGCAGAGGTCGATGTAGTGAAGCTTCTGCCTGTTCGCCCAAAGATGGTCACCATCTACAAAAGAATCCCAGCGGTAAAGATAAATTTGCAAGCTCTGGGGAATGTGATGGTGGGATGGAGCGGGCCGTCACCCTGACCTCCAGTGACCAGTTCCCGCAGAGCATCTTCACAGAGCAGTTTCTCAAGGGGTGTAGGGGGAAAATGGCCCAGGATGCAGAGGAAGAAGACAGCCTTCAGAAGCTCCACATGAGTCATTCGGGGCAGGTACGATTCCAGCAGGCTGGTCACACTGTCCAGAAACCTGCGGGGGGGGTCACCATCTGTCTCAACATCAGGCACATTTGGGAAATGCATCAGAAACCCCAAGGAAGTTCTTACTCTCTCCTGTGGTGCTGAGGGAGATGGCTTAGCGATGAGTATGTTTTCAGTATGGCCATGAGATTCTTCTGCGTGAACGGGGTGGGGTCTCGAATGACCTTCTCAGCAACCATGTCCATCAAGGAGGCTGGACGGAAACCCATCTCCTCAAAAGCCAAGAGGAAGAGGACCAACTAGACGAAAAATGAAGTACAAACGATTAGGCATCTTAACGATATGCAGACAATCCTGACACAGCAATTCACTGAAACCAAATTATTTCCCCCTGAGGATCAATAAAATATACACTAGTGGCTGAAATTGTGGAAGCACCTAGCATTTTGGGCATTACACTTTAAACATTACTACATGATACTGGTGGTAATACTTAAAACCAATCAAAGAATGTTATAAATATCATACACTGGATGATTAAATAAGATGGAATAAAGTTCGGCAGGAGTGGCATGGTGGTGCAGTGGTTAGCACTGTTGCCTCACACCTCTAGGACCGTGGCTCGAATCTCCGCCTGGGTTCCATGTGTGTGGAGATTGCATTTTCTCCCCATGTTGTCGTGGGGTTTCCTCCGGGTACTCCGGTTTCCCCACACAGTCCGAAGACCTGCTGAGGCTAATTGGGGTTACTAAATTGCCCGTAGGTGTGCATGTGTGAGTGTGCCCTGCGATGGCCCCCCATCCTGGGTTGTTCCCTGCCTCGTGACCGTAGCTTCCGGGATAGGCTCCGGATTCCCCGCGACCCAGAAGGATAAGCGGTTTGGAAAATGGATGGATGGAATAAAGTTCTGCAATCTCTAAAAATTGGGAGAGTTTCCACAATTTGGGCCACTACTGTACTATATTATCTGATTAAACCACAGCACCTGAATGCATGCCTACTCCAAAGCCAGAACACCAAGCCCAGCTATATACCAGCACTCTGTGTCAGAAAATATAAAATAGCAGCAGATCTGGAAGGAAAACTGCACCTGTTTGCTAGTCCACACACCAAAAGTGGACTCCAGGTACTCCGCGATAGCGGACAGCATGCCACGGTCCCTATATTCCAGAGCCGTACAAGCCTTCAGGACCTGAAGCAGCCTTCCGAATGGGATGCAGTGGACACTCTCTACACAAAGAGGGGAGAGCGAGGGGTGCCGTGAGGTACAGGTAGAAGGATGGGCAGGGGTACAGATACTGAGCAAAGATGGTTGCGTACCAATAAGCTTGTTCCTGCAGATGTCCAACAGTGGCTTGGAGAAGAAATTAATGGAGGCCAGAGTGATGAACATGTACTGGGCGTTGGGGAGGGTGAACTGGTCGGCCATGGATATGGTTTTTTCCTGGAATAGAGCCCATCGAATCACTGACTCTGCCTCCTCAACCAGCAGTATAGAAGCACGAACAAAGGGGCGGGATTTTATGGCCCAGATGGCCCAAACCCCACCACCACCCACCTCCAAGCTCTTTTTCAGGCCGGCGGGCAACTCCCTGCCGACACAGCGCATCAGGCTCTGTAGTACCATCACACTCTGGATCGTGGGAGCACGGTCCGATATCAGGAGCCTGCATCCAGAAACACAGACGCACACAGGTTATACGTGCCATTTCAGTAGTAATAAGCCCCTTTAATTCCATCACCCAAACATCTCTGCTACAGTTTACACAGTATGTGCTAGAATTCTATCACCAATCAGTGGGACCAGCATAGCCCAGAGCTCTGGTATCCGGGGGATTTAACCAGGACACATTGATAAATGCTACTTGGACCAGAGTTTCATTAAGTGCTGCTGACCTAAGGGCTTCCTTGAGAGCATCTACGTTCCTGCAGCTCTGCATGTTCTCCAAGCAGCTGGCCAGGATGGACAGGGACCTCTCGTTAAACTCGTTCAGTCTTTCCTGCAGGAATGCAACATGGGATCAGTGAAGACCATGGCGAAGGAGGAAAGACTCAGTAAATCAAATTGAGTCACTTTGTCACAGCACATGGCTCTTGCAAAGTACAGGTGAGGAAGAAACAATAAACCAATCCATTACAGATTTGCAAATTCCTCCCATCAGCAGATCAGATTGCACCATCCTGGCTCCTGTTTGGTTACCTGTGTGACCCGCAGGAGAGTCTGCACCACGCGGCTGCGCTGAGGGACCCCGAGCCTCACTAAGGCCAGCAGGCAGTACGCCACATCGCTCTGCTTCATCTTGTGGGCGTCGCTCATGATGCGCAGACAGAGATCCTGGAAGGCGGGGTGCTTGTAAACCAACTGAAGCTGGTAGCTCCTCTGGTTCTCGGGCATGGCTTTAAAAGCTTCCCAGACACGGCCCAGCGTGTTGCTCGACCGTTTTAATGTCATGGTGTACTGCCCTGACAGGTCCAGCACATCCACAGGACTGCGGCAGGCCAGCAGCTTCTCATAGTACGGGAGCCGCTGGTCGGCCACTTTATTCCAAACGCCTGTCAAAGGCTCCTCTGGGACTGGCTGCTCGTGTGGAGCATCCCTCTCCATGCTTGGAAAGGTCTGGATCTTGGCAGAATCCCCCGAGTTCTCTGGACTGACCCAAGCCTGCATCCCAGTGTCATCCTGGGAGTAAAACCTCACCATGCTAACGTAGGTCCTTGGATACAGTTTACAATCATGATGCGCATTCCATAAGCCAGGAACCCCTCTACTCGTGCAGCTTTCGGGTAGCCTGCGCGCTCCCCCCGGCGCCTGGTAAGCGAAATGTCGCCATTGCGACCTTCGCCTGCAGAGCAACAGCGCCCGCCTTAATAACATGTTTCCCGATTCGCACAGAGTCATCCTGCTGTAATGTACGACCGGGAGCAGGAATGACTTATCAGAACAAAAGCAAAAAGCATCACCCGGAACAAGGATGTGCAACAAATCACTTATTAACACCTCGTTATCTACCTCTTACTGTCCTTTCAATTAATCAAATATTGCAACTAGGCTCAAATAATGAAGTTAACGAGGCTAAAAGGGTAACTATAACTTTTCGAAAGACAAAATCACAAATCGAATTTACATTAGAATCTCATCATCTTGGTGAACGAAACAAGTAACCAGCTACACAAATTCATAAAACATACAGGAAATTGTCACACACTGTAATAAATTACAACATTTAACTATAATAGTTAAAGCAAGAGTTAAGCCTTCATTAAGCTTTACACCTAAGCCTGTTTCCTCTACATGCCACTTTCAGGACGCCGCCATTGCTGTTATCGAAACGGAGAAGTGTCAGAACTCTTTCCGGTATTGGTGTTTCAAAATAAAAGCCCAAAGACGACGATAATCTGTCAATTTTTAGCGACATGGTATAGCTCTAATAAACTACTTTTCGAAAATATCTAAAAAAGCGTTTTATCTCACCTCCCCCCAAAAAATGTCGCTTTACTTTAGGCAATTAATCAGAAACCACCAGATGACCATTTGCAAATTGATTCCCAGGAATTCTTAATAAGTGGTGGCATGAGAACAATATTATACGCATAACTGACATTTTAAAATATAGATGTTATTCTAAAATGAATAACATTGGTTCAAAGTTTTTCCGTATTTGAACCAATTTCACCAGACACTTACTTTGACAAAACACGCTAGTCGCTGTAGGGCGCATGCGTAAATCCAACCACGGGAAGCTATTGTGTATCACGCAGTGTTTTACTTCCGACGCACATTTTACCGAACCTGTTGTTGAAAATAAAGCCTTGTCTTTATGTTCATTATGTTTGTTAAGTACTTGCGTATGTTATTTTAACATTTTTTCTAATTTATTTAAATGTATCCAGCTATACGTGCACCTAGCCTGATCGAATACAGTTTAGATGTCCTTGTTTAAAGGAATAATATCATGATTGCAGGGTATCGCAGCCCTTCTTGATCGCATTGTCGTTGAGGGTAAGATAAGTCCCACCATGGACGTCAGCATGTCCGTGTCGCTGCTGAGGGACCAGCTGGGCGCCGTGATCGAGCAGGCGGTGACCGCCGCGGTGGAGACGGTGCTGGGCGAGATGGCGAAGGTGGTGAGCGGCAAGTTCGAGGAATTCAGGAAGGAGATGTCGGCCAAAGAAAAGGAGAACGAGAATATCAAGCAGATGCTGGAAATATCCCGCTGTCAGATGAAGATGATGCGGAAATATCTGAGCGCCGTGGCCCCCAAGGACGAGCGCCAGGTGCCCGGGGCTGCGGCTAAAAGCGGCCAGCAGTCCGAGCCGCCCGGCGATCACAGTGCGCCGCTGGTGGAGACGCGGTCCTACCCGCATCTGAAGCGGCCGTCGCTGGGGGACGACGGAACTTCTGGTGTCAATGAGAAACGGCAAAACGCTATACCCAAACCCGGTAACATCTGCGTGTCTGAAGGTTTGCTCAGAACAATAACGTGGGACAAAGTTCCCACGAAGTTAACGAACGGCCATGAATGTGCTTTAATAAATGCAGGGAAGGACTCGCTTAGTGTCAATGGTCAAGGCGTCCTACGAGGGGACTTGCCAGGACATGTGTCTCACGTTAAAGGTAGGACAGATGTGATGGCGGTACGAGTTTCCATTAATTATAAGCCAGTCGGCCAGTCTGATTTTCTGTACAGTTGAAATTAGTTCAGCTATTATAGTTTAAAATACTGTAATTGCCTAACTAACTTGTTTAATTCTCTCAGTGGAGTATAGGGACTCCGAGGTGGATGACGGGTGCCAGCAGAGTCAGGATGGGCCCCCCAAGGGCACAAGGCCACCACCACTTTCACAGACCACATGTGCAGCAGCCCTAGAGCCGATTTCTTCCTCCCTCCATAAGATGGAAGCCCATACAGTGGCTGACACCCCCTCCCCGAAGGTTTGGGGCGCCCCTTTTCAGGCCAAGGAAGAGGAGGCGGTGGGGGACATCGAGATCGTGTGCATCAAGGAGGAGCCTGAAGATCAGCAGGCCTGTTCCCTGGAGCCGCAGGCCCTGAGGGTGAACGCTGGCACTCAGGGCCGCGAGCAGCAGCAGGGGTGGCCGGAGAGGTCCGATGTCCCGAACGCTTTGCGCGCTGAGGGGGTGGCAGCAGCGTTCACTGCGGTGACCGGTGGCACATGTGAGTAGCACCGACCCCGTCTGCCCTAGCATGCCAATAAAAACACAGGAAGTCAGTGTGAGCATTGACCACACGTCATGAGTAGACACTTTGCTGCATCCATTAGTCGAGCGTCACGGTGAGTCTGGAGCTTTTTCTAGGAAGCACAGGGCAGGTGACACCCTGGCTGGAATGCCGGTCCATCTCAGGGCATAAATACACATTATGGGGAACTCAGAGGAACCAGTTTACCTGAACCACATCTTATGGGAGGAAAACACGCTAACCGCACACAGGGCTGGGGCAGCAGTCGAACCCGGAGCTGTAGAGGCGTGAGGCCGCAGCTGTTTCCCTGCTGCGTGAGTTGATTAGCAGAGCGGCCTCTGCCCCCAGGTCCTGGGGCTCCGTGTCTAACAAGGCGGCCTCTGCCCCCAGGTCCTGGGGCTCCGTGTCTAACAAGGCGGCCTCTGCCCCCAGGTCCTGGGGCTCCGTGTCTAACAAGGCGGCCTCTGCCCCCAGGTCCTGGGGCTCCGTGTCTAACAAGGCGGCCTCTGCCCCCAGGTCCTGGGGCTCCGTGTCTAACAAGGCGGCCTCTGCCCCCAGGTCCTGGGGCTCCGTGTCTAACAAGGCGGCCTCTGCCCCCAGGTCCTGGGGCTCCGTGTC
>JAODKC010000103.1:450919-461328 GCA_026777985.1 Mormyrops attenuatus | reverse complement strand
CTCTGCCCACAGGTCCTGGGGCTCCGTGTCTAACAAGGCGGCCTCTGCCCACAGGTCCTGGGGCTCCGTGTCTAACAAGGCGGCCTCTGCCCACAGGTCCTGGGGCTCCGTGTCTAACAGAGCGGCCTCTGCCCCCAGGTCCTGGGGCTCCACGTCCAGCCCGTCGTCGCCAGTGGCTGAAAGAGCCAAACATCTGCGAGGACTACAAGCACCGGAGAGCGGAGCTGAAGCGCCGCAGCCAGCACCGGCGCCGTGAGCTGGAGAAGAACCTGCCGCAGCCACTGCTGGCTGCGCTGGTCAGGGAGCGTCGGGAGAAGACGCGGCTGCGCGTGGCTCGCTGGCGGGCCAAACGCAAGCTGCAGGCGGGTCTAATGGCCCCAGGGACCCCGCAATTTGGCGGGGCCGCACCCCTACCCCCACCTGCCATCCACATCCCTCATCCCACTGACTCGCTCCTTGGCCGGCGGCAGCCAGTCACGGCCCCTCAGTACAGAAGCCTCCTGTTCAGCGGCGGTTCCCACAGTGATGGTGGCACGCGGTACCCCACCTTACCGTTTGGCTCCCACCCGTTGTTGCCAGGACTTGGGCGCTCCGCGACCACTGCAGTCGCACAGCCCGGGTTGACATCATCCGTGCAGCAAGGGATGATGGGAACAGATTCCGAGGTGTATCCAAACAGCTTGTCCTGATAGCTTGTATGTTCACATGGAAGCATGTCATGGGCGCCCTCAGCCAGCCGGCAATGGGAACTGCAGTGTGCTGTTCTGCAGGAAAAATAAGATTGAGTAGAAGAAATGTCCCTGTGCAAGATACATGATTTGTTAGTATGTTTATTTAATTAGTGTGACCTATTAAACTGGGGAAATGAGTGTTAGCGGAGATGCGGGACTTCAGGCCTCTGAAGTCGCAACAGAGGAATGAATTTTGTCATCAGCATGCTAGATTTAAACACGTACTTGTTCTATTTCCCATAACTCCGATTCAAAGTCAGATTAATAAGGGTTTTACTGCCGTTGGAAACCACATTGGGTATTCAGTATTACCGCATTTCTTTTAGGGAGTATTCGATGCAGTTTTAGTACTACAATAGTTCAGTTTTTTCCTTTCAAATCATTTTTTTCGGTCCGCTTTTTCTGTTTCCTGTAGTGTAACGGACTCTTATCAGAGCGCGCCCTCCGCCCACCAGGCTGCGCGCGGCCTGTACTTCCCGCTTCTTACTCCCATGTGCCCTGCTTTTGCACAGAGCGCCGAAACCCAGAGCTGTATCAGCGCTGTGGGGGCGGAATCCCCACTCGCCTGCCAGCTGTCGAGGAGAATAGCGATCCCTAAACTGTATCTTAGTGCAACACCGTAGCAGGGTTGTGGTGATCGCAGTGGAAAAGTGGCCTGACCCAGAAGAGCGTTCCAGCCCACCACAGGGAGTCACCTAGATGTGTACTACTCTGTGTGGCTTTAAAAAGGATCGCCACAATGAATGTTATTTAAAAATTCCACTAAGAATTTTGGTCTCCATTCTCAGAAAACCAGGCATTGAGTTTAAAAACCAGAACGGGTATACTGTGTGTATTTGCAATTACAGAAGACTTATTTTTTGAAATCAGTGGTGTTGGTGTTGGAGCTTGACCAATCAAAAATCTTGGCGGGTTTCAGTGCTTACCAGTGTCAGCGATGATGTGCAGGGCCTATGAGCTTTAGCCTGTAGATTTTACCGTATGAAACGAAGTTGCTTTCAATCACAGGAGGAAGTTGAGTTTTCTTAGGGGAAAAAAAAATTGAAGGTCTCTGTTTAGTCAGACAATTCGTATGGCTGTGTGTACCTGTGGCATCATGTGATCAAGTGCAGAACAGTGCTCTGGGTAGAATTCACCTTGCATTTGGTTAATTAACAACAAGCTAACTTTGCTTTAAATGGGCTTTTGCTAATATGCAAAAAAACGAAACGTTTGATGTAGACGATACCTCATCCTGTCACAGAAGTTGTGTGAGAAATAAAGGAGCTGACCAGCTGGTTGCAGACATAACGTGCACAAGTGTAACCCCACCCCCCCCCCGAGCGAGCAACTGTGGTGTCCACTGAATGGCACTGGACACTTAAAAGAAACTTAGCTTTTGAGGACTTCTGGCAGTTACAGTTGGGCACTTCCAAATATGGCCTCCAGGGGGTTTTAAACAGAAAGGGGTCAGATTACAACAGTGAGCAGTCAGACCTTCACTCATTTCCTTGTTTATAGCCTACATGTCCCAGCAGCCCCTGCTCATGTGGTCCTTCTCAGCACAGACTACAATCACACAGATTATTCAGCAAGCTATACTTAATTAAACACTTTCAACATCTGAATTCCCCCCCAGTGTTTTATAGCTGGGAGTGATATAAATGCACTCTTCAGACATCATACTTCGGCTTACCAATGGCAAGCACCGGCAGCCACTAAGCATAATATTTCACTGAAAATGAATTCAATTGCAGGATGTGGTTTTATAGAAATGTATGAAAGTACAATAAAGAGACAAAGGACCTGCAGGATATTGCTGCACAGAGGGGACCCACACTTCCACACTGTGGGCAATATATAAATTATTTGCCTAACTGTGCATCTTCTGGAGGAAGCTGAAGCGGCTGGAAGATTCCCTGGATAAACTTGCCACAGACCCAAGGTGGGATTCAAACCCTCGATCCTGGAGGTGTGAAGCATTACCCACTAAGAAGCAAGGTGGGAGGCATTTCAGCTATTTAACCGATACCCTGAAATTCAGCGGACTTGCATTATAACATTGATGTTTTAGATTAGGGGTCACCAACATGGCGCCCGCGGGCACCGGGGTGCCGCCAAGGACCACATGAGTCGCCCGCGGACCTGTTCTAAAAATAGCACAACTCACCAGTGAGCAGCTTCTAAAATTTAATTCTATCCTGTTGCTATTCTTCTTTAATCACATTTGCATTTATATAGATTTGAAAATGACAATATCTAAAAAAACATGTTTATTATACATGAAGTTTAGATAAGTTTAGGAGGGCGTTTCAAACTGGTAGCCCTTCGTATGGCTCAGTCCCCGTGAAGTAGTTTTCAGTTTCAAAAAGGTTAGTGACCCCTATTTTAGACTGAATCTCCCTCCATGCACAGTGTCTCAACACTAGAAAGTCATTAGAAAACAAAACATTGCATACCTGGGTATACCCGTCTAGTCTGGTTTAACTATACAACCTGATTAAATAGATGTAAATTAGCGAAGTAGGCGTTTAAAGCCCTAACCATACTGCCTACTCTTACCTGCATCCGTAGGAGGTGATAACCATGAATTCTGCTGCCATTACGTCAACAGAGAAATGCTGTTATCACCCATGAAAACAAAAGACGCTGTTACTAAGGTGAAATGGTCACAGTTAAAGTAGCTGAAAGTGCATATCCATTAATGTACAGACCCATAAGGCATGCCCCCCCAAACTATTGTGCCCTCTCAAACAATACCCACCAATGGCCGTTTTTTGTTTTTTAAAGTAATGGTTATCGTCATTCAAATAAAACCATCCTGGATATTTAACGTTAGAGCTTCATTTGGTGTCAGATGCAATAGATGTTCGTGTAATATTTCTTCTACCGAGCCCAGCCTAAGATAGTCACTTCGCCACTAGTTGGTGACGACCTCGAAGCACGATAAAAAGGATCGATCCACAATGGTTACCATCTCCACTCAACCCCCGGTGGACAACTTCACAACCACTAGTCCCTTAATACGGGATCGCCCCCCACGATAGCGCTCGCAGTATACCGGCTGCACGTACAGGCTCCCTCCTGCTCTCCGCTACAACGTTTCCCTGCTCTCTGCATAGCGTATGCTGGTTTACAAAGCAGTTAATCGGTCAATTTTAAAGTTTATTGAACCAAACCAAGTGAAAAATAGCAGGCGTCTCGAACTGTATCAGTGAATTACTAGATTTCTAAATGCATTTGGTTTTGCACGTTTAAAGTGTGTTTAATTAAACGTGTATTGCTCTTGAACATATCTTTAGTCTCAGATAACGCTGATATTTGCAGCATACAATCACGCAGCGCAACCCGAATCGAAACTCGACAATCAAGAGCTTAGCTGGGTGACTAACCAGAACACAGGATATGCCGCGCCGACAAAGGCTGGGAAACCTTGTCCTACGGGTTACAGCTGAACACCAACCTCGGCACGCCACCGGCTACCATCTCGCCAACAGGGGGCGCCAGCCACCACGCGTCCCTCCGCTTTTAGACTCAGCAGCGGCGTTCGCTGGCTGCAGGACCTTCTGACGCTTTAGCTTCAGGGTGAATAAGCTGCACCTGTGGCCTTTCGGTTTCTTTAATACATCATTGAATAAAATTTCAGAAGGAAAAATAATCCCCTGCCGAAAAGGACATTTAATACGCAAAGCCCCATTAACGATGGCTGGACTGTTTCGGGCGTAATTTAAAAACTGTAATACTGACCGGCCAGGACGAGGGGAAAAGGGCCTGTTGACACAAGAACTTGGCAGGGCGGATCAGGCTTATCTGGGGTATTTTAGGGTCAGACCGGAACCGTCCAGGGCAGCGCTTGCATGACAAACTAAAGAGGTGGGTTCTTGAATAAAAATGAATACGTTGATCCTAGTATTGGACAAAAAAACTCTACTATTAGTTACTTGCGTGATATAGTGGCGAGGCCGAAATGAAGCCGGCCACCCGTTTTAATTAAACACACAGAGAATAACGAGCAACTGATTAAGGTAATCAGAATGGATAACCATGGCGGCGTGACCCTCCCAAAGCTGGCTGAAGGTTATTCCCTCTCCCCCTCCCATGGAAGCGCGTTACTTTTCTGGTGTTTACATACGCAGAGCACGTGATTCACGTTTTTGCCCCCATAGGTTATTGCACGACGAAATAGTCTTTTGCTCCTTCACGTTTAGTATTAATTCAGGAGGTAGAAGGAGATGCTTAGGGTTTAACCCCAAGTGAGTTGCATGTATGAAGTAATTTCTATTACTGTAGAACAATTCTTAAATCTGCTCGGGATAGACTGCAGGATCCCCGCGACCTCGGACACGTACGTAAGACAAATTGAACCCAAATTTGATCAAATGAGCAATATGGGCAGGAGGTATTAAGCGCAGAATGTATATCCATGTTGTGACCTGGTCCGGTAGAATGACTCCCGCATCATTCAGCAAATCCCCATAATGCAGACTGATGTCTCCCATAGACACTGATTCGACGACAGTTACGGTTTAAATGCGTTTATATATCAAGACAGGATAAAATCGAACAATACATATCAACACATGACATTAATTAAAACTTCTCAAATAAAAACCATGTTCATTGAGGACTCCTCATGAAAATCTGTACATAGACAGTTTTTAATCTTGTACTTGCAATTCTGTAAGCACATTTTTTCCCCCCAACATATAAGAATCAAATTTTCCTGAAATGATTGTTTTCTGATTTGGGGTCAGCACTTTGCATCCTGTGATTTTTTCTGTCTGGGTCACCTTGTCCCAAACACATTTTCAGGTCACAATTTGGCATCTGAGGCCAGTTGTTTGCTGTAAATCACTCTGCTCTTCAGTTTTTACAGGCAAACACTGCTACGATTCCAGGGGACTATTATTGCAAATCTGAATGCTTTCCTGTGGGTTATTTTTGAGGATCACTTTGTGCCAAGGAGAACTTAAACTCACAACTTGAGTTTCACGGGCAGGGTTAAGGTTTAGGACGGTTTCTGCATGCTGTTAGCTTAATACAGTTTTATCACACAGTGGGGTTACCAGCTAAGGAAGTTTCAAAAGGTAAAGGGACTAAACGGCCAGGACTGTACAAACATTTTTTTTTTATACAAAACCCACGGATCACGTTGGCCCAGCTGATGAGGCAGAGACTGGTCACACTTCCTGAAATTCGCCTGGACAGTCTAGCTTATCCAGAAAGCGATGTTTTTTCAAAGCCGTGTCCGTTGTTACGACTAATAAGGATGCTCAACAGCCAACTTGCAATGCTTAGTAAAAGGATATTTACGTAGGCAGACTCACAAAAAAACCTGTGGGTGTTTTCGAAACCAGAGCTCATTTATACCACCAACTGGGTACAAAGCCTCTCCATAACTGAAATGTTTACCTTCACATTTCAATAACAAAACTTCGTGTTACCCTGAAAGTAAAAGGACCACATTTGAGTTGAGACTGAAATGGCCAACTTGTGTTTGCTCGAAATTTTTTTTCCCTTTTCACCAGTTTTTTTTTTCACTCTGAAGTGGTACCCAAATATTAGTCTTTGTCTTGGTGATAAGCAGCTTTGCAGAGGGGTGGCCAGCTCCGATTCCTGAGGGTGGCGCTGATCGCTGGCTTGCTCTCAGCCTCTGCCCCTGAATTTCCCTGCTGAAGGGGGTCATTTTGGTAGGAGGCCCCCTGAGTCACCATGCCAGCGGCCAGACAACCAATTAATATATTTTCACCCCAAACCAGGTTGTCGACTACCAGTCCCACGCTGCCTCGTTCACGGTCTTTGTTGTTCACCGTTTACATAGAACCTATATTGTCTCTTCATTTACGCAAGAAAGTACTCGACTAAACAACAACAAGGTGGTATGGAGCTTGAGGACAAATGCAGACAATTTACTCACAAAACAAACACGTTTGTCTAGTGTTCCCTTACTTTATGTTACAGCATCAGGACTAAATCTGCCTGGGGTGATAATGGCAGTTTGGGTCAAACATCTCCAAACTTCACCAGTGTCCTCCGGTCCACTGCAGCTCACTCATGTGCCGACATCCCACCCCTTCTGGAAGTTCTTGGATTCTCCCACATGATAGTAGTGACTCCCTGACATCCGCAAATCATATACAATATCCCAGAAATTTGTTTTGCAGAGCAAGAGTGCACAAGAGAGAGCAAAGACCCCAGAAATTATCTAGAATCTTTGGAGGAGGGCAGTGGGCATCTGGGATCTGCCATCAACACGCAGGAGACTCCTGGAACTCCCGGGAGAGCTGGAATGTCTGCATGTGCTTAAAAACAACAACCTTACTGTTCTGTTACCTTCCACCAAGTATCAAGCAGGGAGGTGTCAGATAAACCTTAATACACCAGCTTTGTGGATCAATGATGATTGTTGCATTCAGAGACCCCAACAAAGGCAAACTTGTGGTTGTGGCTCTCAGTCTGACAGGTCTGATATTAAAAAAAAAACAGACAGAAAACCGCAGACAACAATCTCAGTGAAAAAATATAACCTGAGGGGGGGGGGGATACCGCACTGGGATTTTTTTTTCTTTTTGTGGTCATTTCTCAAGGAGAATCCAAACCCACAAACACAGCACCAATCTCTCCATCTAAGAATTTGTTGGGACTCCACACAGAACTTCTCTGCAAGAATTACGCCTGATTTGAGATGGGAATATTCTGACAATTAGGTGTCAATGTGTCATGTTGGATTTTAGTGCATTAAGGAACTTCAGTTAAAAAAAAGCAATACAGATTAACCAATTTTTAAACATAATGTAAAGCATAGCAAATATTGCAAAACATTTTAATAAAAATCTTAAATACTTCAGTGTAGTGTCTATACTCTCGATTAAACAAACGTAGCTTAATGTCAGAAAAGGTAGAATCATTTGTCGCTTGATCATGTGGTAAAAACTTGCTAACTTTCCACTAGGACCTCTGAACATACATCTACAATGTTTACAACCGTTTTCTGAAAGGGGAAATAACTTGCAGGTTAGAATGATATAATATACTCAATGTGCCCTGAAGATTAGCATTGAACATATTAGCAATTCCAATTTTACTATAGATTAGCCAAAAGTTAACCGAATCCTGAACAACACACAAATTAGAGTTGTATGTACCCTCTTAAAGCCCAACCACTGTTCGTGTTCAGGACCTGTTGTGACTGTAATAACCAGTCGGCTACGGACAAGGCAATGTTGTCAACCACAAACTGCCATCAAGCCCCAGGGCGGCGACTTCCTGTCGGCGTGGAGGGAGTCACAGGGACCCTACTGCCGAATTACACACGAGTAGACCGTAGCTGGTAGCCGGCCTGGCCACACAGCGTGTCCCCCTTGGTGCGCTCAATACTTCATGGATGATAAATAAAATAAACAGTTTAGTTCATTTCAGTTTCGTCGGCAAGCTACGACTCGAGCTGGCGGGGGCTGGGAGGTGGGGTCGCCGGGGTAATGCCTACTTCTGTCTCCGGGCCAACGGAGATCTCACCCTGGTCCTCATCTGTCGATTCCAGTTCACTTTGGTCAAGAAGCTCGAAATCCTCATCCGGCCCGTGGGCCGATGCGGTGGTGGGAAGCGGTGACTCGTCCAGTTTGGCGGTGCCGTCGTCCGTGGAGGTGGAGCTGGGCTCAGGGTCGCCAGGGGGGGATTCACTGGAGCTCAGCAGGACTCTCAAGGTGCCCTGCACCACGGCAGAGATGGCCGTGTTCACGATCTCCTCGCTCAGCGCCTCCAGGGACGGGTTCGGGCCCCTGGGGGCCTCGCTCAGTCGCAGCGCTGGGGCCCCCGCCTCCCCGTGGCCGTTGAAATGTGTGTTGACGAAGTGCAGCGGCGATGCCAGGTGGCGGATCAGGAGACTCTCAGGGCTCTGTGAGAGGTTCTGGAGATCAGAAGCGGTGCCATGGTTTGGGCCGGGTGACGCCGGTGCTGGTGAGGCCTCGTGCCCACGGGCAAACTCCGACTCGCCTGCTTCACTGTTCAGGCTCTGCTGGTCCAGATCTGAGAGATGGAAACAGAAAAGAGCAGGAACTGAAGTCGGGTAACCAAGCAACCTTAATGACCCAAGATGACGAAATTAAATCCTTGGCCAGACAACAACCATCAGGTTCACAGATAACTGCTAATCAGCAAAAACTGAAAGCTGGCACTTCCTTCTAGAAAGCTCATATTCAGACATGACCAGGAGACATTTCTTTCTAGAATTTACATTGACCATATACAAAGATTAATACAGACGCTGCCCGCGTTATGATGTGGTTACGTTCTGATAAACCTATCGTAAGGCGAAAATGTTTTTTAATACAGTACATCTAACCTAACAAACATCACAGCCTAACCTAGCCTACCTTAAACATGCTTAGAACACTTACATTGGCCTACAGTTGGGCAAAATCATCATCACAAAGCCTGTTTTATAATAAAGGTGTTATCTTGTGTAATTTATCGAATAATGTACTGAAAGTGAAAAACATTCACCCATCACAAAGTCAACATATCATAACACGGACCATTGTAACCCAGGGTGTGTCTGTATTACTCTGCAGTATAGTCTTGTGTTCTAAAGTCAGTATTAACAGCTTCCACATTTACCCTCTCAGTGGAGTTTAAGACATTCCCACACACTTCTTTGCTTTTAAAAAATGAGGCCCATCCCTACAACTTTTTTTTTTTTCCTCTGTGACAAATCAAAGCTCAAAAGTAACTATAAGAAATGGCCGAACACCACAGGCCAAAAAGCCAGAACAGGGTAGACCAGCTCCTGCTACTGAAAATGAAAGGATGAACAGAGGATTCTGCCCGCTACAGGAACTGGAGAACCAGGAAGCGAACCGGATGAAGAGTCACCCTCCGAGACGTCGCTGAGCTGTGGTGTAGTAGCTCTGGATACCGAGAAGCCGCCACTCTCCAGGATGGAGGCCTCTTCGTCAGACAGCTCGGAGTCAGTGATGGCCATGGCCAACGCTGTGGTCTTCACATCCACCTGCCCGGGAAATCAGCATGAAACCAACCGATATTCTCTCCTCTCTTGTCATGTCTCTTGCTGTGAGTTGTGTCAACAGGCGCAAAGCAGTGCCGGCCAACGTGATGCGATTATTGCTCATGTGCATGTTGCTACAAGCAGTGATGGGTGGTAGCGCCGCTACATGTAGCGAAGCTATTAGTTTAACTACATGTTGTAGTAGCTTGCCTGTAGCGTCGCTGATTTCTGAATCAAATAACTTTCCAGTAGTTACGTTATTTTTTGATCATGTAGCAACGTAGCGTCCACAAAAGCTACAATTTCCAGGACGTGTCTGAGAAAAGCAGAGGTTTCCTCTGCAGTATGATTCTGAAACGCAACAATCGGACAGAAATAAAGCATGTTCATGTGCGACCTTCTACTCTGCTTCTACTGTCTGTCTATCGAAACGCGCGTGCGTATGGCAGTGGAACTAGCAGAGTGACCGAGAGCGACACACACACAGTCACACACAGCACAAGAGGATGGAGGAGGGAGAGACGGGAGGAGAACAAGAGGAGCAGTCCACTGACGTCACACCGTGGCCATATCTGCAAAAATATATGACACTTGTTGAATCGACAGAGAAAAAATACGTGTTGTCGACGTCTAAGACATCTAACACCAACCTGAGAACCCACATTCAGGTGACTCTTTCATTTCCCTACTGCAGT
>JAODKC010000103.1:421644-450819 GCA_026777985.1 Mormyrops attenuatus | reverse complement strand
TTTTTTTTTGTTTTATTCCCAGCAGTAAGCTTTTATTTATGTCTCGATGCTTCACATAATCCAATGTCTACACTGTGTTAAATCATGGGCTGATCTTTATTAAATGTTTTAACCAGTGTATCCGACTGTCATTTGCACTGATCTGGCATTAGGTTGGTACAACGTGAAGTAGCTTCTGATGTAGTAAACTACCTTTGCCATATTTGTGTAACTTAGCTTGCTATATTTCTATGGGTGGTAGATTTTGTGTAGTGAAGCCTTATTTATAGTTGAGTAACTGATAGCTTAGCTCACTACACTTTACAAGTAGCTTGCCCAACACTGACTACAAGCAGCCCTAGAGGGGAGGCAGCTTCCAGGATTTCTCATATAGCTGGGTTAACTTAAGCTTGAAGTCATGATTGTCCAATAGGAACGCTCCATACCTAAACTCTTATTGGACAATCATGCCTTCTAGCTTAAGTTAACCCACCTAAGTGAGAAATCCTGCCTTGTGGACCATCCCCCTGCTCTCCTCCTTCAGTCACCAAGCTCAACACTTGGAGAACGATCTGCCCCCAGTGGAGCAAACGGCCTCTGGATCATCCGGAAACTTCCATTCTCTTTCATCTACCCAAACACAATTACAAGTTTAATCGTACAGGGGTCACAGCATCACTGAGTGCATGAAACACCCACACACATGCATACACAGCTACGCACACAACATGCTCGCGCGCACACATGCACGCACATGCTGGGCCTCACCGTGGGCGCGAAGCAGGACAGCTCCTCCTCACTCTCGCTCTCCGTCTCGGCCTGAGGCTCACTGCCATCCTCGCTCTCCTTCTTCACCTCTGCAGGAGCACATCAGAGAGACAAGGGCGTCTTGTCGCAATACGCTGAACACGGGACACACAGCACCATTTCGGTAAACAGCAGTACCATCACCTTTCAGTCTTGGGGCCACTTTAAGGACAAATACTATGGAATTTCAGTAGTTGCACAACAGCCTCTAAAAACTGGTCTCTAAAAAGCTTTTTTCCAGGTCAGGCAAGCGGCTCTGTGTGTATTAAATGACTCACTCTGAAGGGGACAATCAGAGCAAAGATTCCACTGCAGCAAGTTCTTATTCAAGCTACCAGGCAATGTTTACGGCAGGGGTCCCCAGTTCCCGTACTAGAGGGCCAGTCTGCACCACAGTTTGCAGATTTCCCGGCTCAAACACACCTACAAAACCTGCCAATTGGCTGGTGAGCTGAATATGGCATGTTTGGGCAGGGAGATCTGCAAACTGTGGTGCAGACTGGGCCACCGGGAAGGGAATTGGGGAACCTTGGTTCACCGTAATGACCAGCTGACTAAGGAAACCGACAGGCCACGCGCTGGGGGGTTCGGAGGGGCTGGGGACACCCACTTCTCTTGTCATGCTTGTGGCGCCGATCCTCCCCCTTCATGCTGTAGTCCAGTTTCATCAGGACGGGCTCCAGGCCCGTGTACATCTTCTGGATGAGCTCATGGTACACCACCAGGGGCCAGAGCAGCACGCTGAGCACTGTGCATGGGACAGACCACACTCAGTCCAATAGAATACTGCCCCCTGGAGGTACCAGTAGGAAAAACAACCAAATCGCCAGAGTCTCAGAACTGATACTATTCTAAGAGAAGTCATTATAGGTTGCATTTCTATAGAGGTGCCCTGGAAGAAGTCTACCTGCAAAAGCACACACAGCTACCGCGGTATCTTTACTAGTATGAAATGAACAGTTTGGCTGTTTAGATGGTACCCTACTTACGTATAATATAGGAGATCATGACGCCTGGAACATAGTGTCCTAAAACTGCCAGGACCAGACAGCTTGCAGACATCAACGCACAGAACTGGGGGGGAGGGGGGAGAATGTGATTACACTTTCAATTAGCGTCACAGAACAGAAAGCCTTCACTGACATAGTACCTTTCCGGTACAATACAGATCACAAACCATATATAATCATCTGATAGAGGACATGATTGAACAAGTGTGGAAATATTCCCACAGACAACTAGTGTAAGGCTTGACATCTTTCTTCAGCTGGCTAAAATGCATAAAGGTGCAGTGCCGGCCCTCCAGGACCTCACCTTCCCGTGGTTCTGTCGTTTGTAGAGCAGCATCTCCTGGACATAGAGGGTGAACGTGAAGTAAGTCTCGGCGAGATGGTGACTCAGCTCGGGGACGCCGAGGAGCCGCGGACGCACAGTCACGCCCTCCCTGCCGCATCGGGAACAAGGCTCACGGTTAAGGCCAAAGCCCGAGAAAGGTGGAGCAGCCGCAACATCCTCAGCGGTTGGAGAAAGAGGAGGCGGGGTCGTGCAGAGGTATGTGAAGCAGGCATCACACACGCAGGGAGGGACAGCACAGGGAGGGACAGCACAGGGAGGGACAGCACAGGGAGAAACCCCCCCCCCCCAAGAAAAACATAACCTGCACTAGTTAGACATACCTTTCAGGCATGGTGGCATCTGGATAATGAACTGCATAAAATGGAAAGAAAAAAGTTTGTATCAAACATTTTGACAACAAAATAAACTAGTACCACATCCAGGGAAGCACAGGCTGACACTGTTTGCAAGTTCTCCCCGTATCACGTGGGTTTCTGCCCACAGTCCAAAGACACACTTAGACTGATCTCTGAACTGCCTGCACAGTCAGAAAAAAAAACAAAAAACAAAAGAGTGCTTTGGTAGATTCTTCAGGGTACAGCCCCAGTGACAAGCAAAGGTACAAATTGCTATTCTTTTTTTCTGGCAGTGTAGGGTGTGTATTTGTAATAATGATTACTCTTTATTGATCTCTATGGGGAAATTCTCTTTTCTTCTACCCCATCTTGCTCTCCATCACACACAGACACACATGCAGGTGAGATCAAGCCTGGCAGGGAAGGGCAGACAACTCAAAGCAGTGCTTGTGGAACTGGGGGTTAAGGGCCTTGTTCAAGGGCCCACAGACATGTGACCATTCTACTGAGGCCAGGTTTGAATCTGAGGCCTTACATTCACAGGCACAGAGGATTAGCCTGCTGAGGTACACGCTGCCCCCAGTAACAGCTAGACTGGAATATGTGCTGAAACAGACTAGGATTCCCATCCACGGGATCCCGCAGCATTGTTCCCTGTGCTGCATGGGATAGGCTGAACCGTGACTCTGTCCACGACAAAGTAATATCATAATAAGTTATACAATAATATTTTAATACACCATCTTTGGAGGGGAGCTAAAATTTGCATGCAAAACTTGCATAAAACTTTACACCGAGAAAACCAGCACGCTGAAGCTTTCAGCCCCGCGCGACACTGATACCGGGTACCGGGTACCGGATACCTCACCTGGGATGCTGGGCAACTTGTCCTTCCACCTTTCGAGCAGCACCAGACTGATGAGAGAGACGCTGATGAGGAAAATGGGCCGGAGGGGCGTGGACGACAGGAGCCTGCGGCACAGGAAGCGGACCCATGTGGGCTTCGCACCGCGAGACGGTGCGTGCATTTACCGATAAAGTGCAAAAGCTTTTACTTAACCACAGATCGCGCCTGTTAAAGCGTTTCAGAGGCGGTTCCGCTTTGCTATAGATACTGACATTTAAATCTTAACCAGAGATCTCGCTGAGAAGCCATTGCACCGTCCATTTAACGGATGCTTATGCCTCTGCTCCGGCGCTCCCCGTGTTATCGCGCCTTATAAAACAGCTTTCCTCCTTAATCATTTCTTTGCAAAGGCGAGGGGGGCGTTGCCCCGTGACTGCCGCGAATTACCAGAAAAGGCCGTTTTTCGCTTTACCAGAACACGGTGTTGAGGGCGAAGGCGACGCAGATGCTTTGCAGCGGCCTCTCCCACACCAGCAGCCTCTGCGCCCACAGCACCGCCGGCTCGTACTGCCACAGCCAGCCCTGGAGGCGCTCCCGAAGCCTGGCCAGCTCCGGGCTGCCGTCCCCGTCCGCTCGGCCGGCCGCTTCGGCCGTGAACAGTGCCTCCAGTCCCACCGAGGAGGGGGAAACGGAGGGGCGTCCAGCCTCCTCCCCGCTCGCCATCTTTTCTCCGCTCGGTTTTGTTGTTTTGTGCATGACGGGGATCAGTAAGGGAGGGTTTCTCGAAGGCCGTCATGCATTTAAAAACCAATAAGGGAAGATACTGTAGCCTTTCCCTGTCACGTGTTTTTTCACGTTTACGGCCCCGAGAGCGGACAGCGCCTCACTGTCGACACCTACTGGCCTGGTTCTTAACCACTAACTTCATTTTGATATCCTCTGTAAGTATGAACATAAGCAGCAAACCACAGTAGTATTTGCTGTTCCCCTGACTTCGTCACCGATGGAAATTACATATGAATGAATGTTACATTTATATAGCGCTTTTCAAGACACCCGAAGCGCTTTACAGAGCCAATGGGGAGCCACTTCAACCACCACTGTGTAGCCCCCACCTGGATGATGAGACGGCAGATATTTTTTATATTATCCCGAGATGGGGTCCATAAGCTTCATCAGACTGCGAAATGGGTTAGGAACCTCTGGTGTACTGTAATTTCTACATCTGATCTTAGATTAACGTATGTAAAGCCTCACAACGACATTAGGGTCGGGTTCGAAACATTTTCCTAGTTTCCCATCATAATCACGCCACTCACCGTATAAATGACGACGATTCTTTGTTTCTACAAACATTTTGGGAACCGTTCCAAAGTATCAAATGGATAAATCATGTTGTTGAAAATATCTCGCCAAAATGTAACAAAATGTTGATCGTTAGTCCCAGACTTTCACTAGAAACAGACTTCTATGTAGTACGATAATATTATGTGATAATATAACTGACATCGTGCTGTACATTTGAATGTGAATTTAGTGAATAATTAACATACTGTAAAAAATATACTGGTCAATATGAGAAATAATAATAATAAGAATAAACATTAATATGCTGAATACATACTTCTGCATTTAGATTGTAGAATTTTAAGAATGATTCGAAAGTTAGATGCCCTTTTGCCACAGTGTAACAGTTTATGTGTACAATAACATAAAACGTATTCCTTAGTTTTCTGACATATGTGGGAGCTATCTTTGTGTGTGATGCTGTGAGCAGCTACAGCACTCCTGGAAAGCAGAAGTCCGTTGATCTACAAATAATAAGAAAAAACAAAACTGTAACAAATTTCAAATGTCACTGTGATGAAACTGTAACATCCGTTTTTATTAAGTACAATTACTTCAGTCACTGTAATATAAAATGTTGCTGACGCGCAAAATTCTGCAGTTAAAAAACACATTTATCGTAACCAAATTTGAGAAAGGAAACGCTGTAAGATAAAATACACCAACAAAATCAATATGCTGTAAACCTCTACCTCATTCTGCACAAGTAACACTGGGATTACTTGGCAGAGAAGTGCAGCTGTCCCGTGTTTTACAATGCATTTTAAATCAATGCACTGTTATTTACAATGACTTGTCTATGATTATGTCAATTAATGTCAAGGGAACAGCAAGCAAAGATACTTCAACAATGTTTAAGTGATCGATACTAGACATTATAAAATATTCCATACAAAATACACAAAAAAATAAATTATCAGGCAGACAATGAACAGGTAAATGTATCATATTAAATAGGACCAGAGGATTAATTATCATTTGTTCTAGAGTGTATACATTTCGTACGTCCAACACTGAAAAATCACTGTTGTTATAAGTGGATGTAGATCTAAAATATTTTTTTCTTAATCCGTGATTCATTTCATACTTTCTTTGAACTGTCACAGCTCATTTGTCTTGAAATCTCTGAAAAACACAACACAATGTCATTTAATTAGACACTAGATATGTCCATCTTACTCCAGATGTGAATTATGTTAAATATCGGGATAAGGAATAAAGGCTATTGAGCTAAATATTAAAGATTACCTAGATTACAAAGTAAATGTCACAAATGTATAACTTTGCATTAGATGGTATTCCCATCTGGAAAATCAGAGAAAAATCTAGACTGGGTATTAAAAGCCAGGAGAGTGGCGTCAGCTGTAAGCCATGAATGGATATGAAGTGACGGTTACATGCAAACGGACTGAGGAAAGAATGTGTCCTTCACATTCACACCAGAGCAAAACATGAATGTGGAACCAAACCCTTCAACTGCAGGTGTCATTTGTGACCCAAGACATAAAATCTGTCAAACTGTGTGGACGAAAGACAAAAAATGTGTGATTATTCCACGCCATCTGGTTTAACCAGACTGATAGCTTGTGGTAGTTTGACCATTCTTGAGTTGTGAGGCACAGGGTAGTGAGTATGAGTGGGGGAGGACTGTTAGGTGAGGCAGCCAGGGTAGCCTGTCCCAGTGACACTGAAGGCCCCCACCTGACTGCAAATATCACATAGGCGCTGAAGTCATGTTAATAGATTTGTGACATGCTACTTTTATAGCTCTCATTTTTATGTATACAATCTCATTATGGTGGGAGTCACCACAAGAAAATACTCGGTACAATACTTAAACCAATTTTGAAATTGTTAATCTCAAATTAATCTAACCCCATATTCATATCCAACCCTTACTATATGTCATTTAGCACTGTGCACTTTATCGAGTGATTCTTATATTTTTCTAATTTTTCTAATTTTTTCTATTTTTACATCTTTGTCGAAGGGTGAGCAAGCAAAGTAAGAATTTCATTACATGGTTCTAACATGTATGTGTTTTTTACTGTGTATATGACAATAAACGTCTTAAAATTAAATTAAAGTTAAAATTAAATTAAAATTAAAAATTTAAATTAAATTAAATGCAATAGTTTGTAATGTTTTGTAGTCGAACTATGTTGTTGAGGTGTGTATTTAATGAAAGAGAATGTTTGTGGAATTTGCTAACTACTGCAGTGCATGATGGGTATGATATTTGGAGGCCACTTAAATTTCATCATTTGCAACTGGCATAGGCAGGCCCTAGGTGTGAATTTAGATGGGGGGGGGGCATGGACATTTTTGCCCCAGGGCCCAATGCGTAGTTGTTCTGCCACTGGTATGAGTCCCACCCATTATCTTTGGGTGAAAATTATAATTAAAGCTCAAAACTGAGTGAGCCTTCATCTGTCTATGTGGCAACGTAAGAAGGTGCAGAGGGTCACTGAAGGCAATAAGCAGGGCAGATAGAGAGAGCCTGCACAGCACTGGGCTGCAGGACAGAAACCTAACGACACGGGGGAGCCGGGGGCTGGATGCCTACCTGGGCTGCGAAAGGGGCTGTGATGTGATGAGTGTGGGGGGGCACCCATCCAGGTGCTAAGAGTAAAGGGCGTCAATACCTGCCGGGGTCAAGACCAAAGCTTGGAGCAGGTCAGAGAGCGAGATGATCCCCCTGACCACGTCGTCCTCGTCCACCAGGACCAGGCGGTGAACCTGCGGGGAGGGGGCAGCTCTGAGTCCGACAGGGCAGGTTCACTGAGTCCCGTTAACCACTGTCTGGTTTAACCCAATGAGAATCAATTGATTTACCAACATGGGCAGCGTTAGGTCCGATCACTCGGGGCTATCGACCTGAGTATTTTAACCCTAACCCCTAGTATTTTAGCCCCGATGCCAATCTTCCTTCAACAAAAAATTAAAGTCAAGCCCCAGGTAAACTTCACTTAGCTCCTGATCTTTTCAATGGCTAAAAACTCCACTGGTTACCAAGAGCCAATGAGTGAGTTAAACCAGTCAATGACTGACAGTGCCCAAAACTCTACCCACCACGGATTCAAAAACCTCATTTTGTCCCATAATGATTTTAAAACGCTCCTCTAAACAGCTTACACATGTCAGCTGGTGGGGTCTGTTTGGATAGCATTTGAGCCCTCACTGGGATGCTCTGGGCGCACGCAAGCCCACCTCAGCTTTGGCAATGCGGTCGATGATGACCTCCAGTGTCTCGTGCGGGTAGCACTTTAGCACGCCCTCGATGCAGCACACTCTGCCCCGCACCGCTTCCCGCATGGTCATGTTCAGGTTATTGTAGCTCTTCTGCGCAGCAAGGTTCTGTCCCATTTTAGGAAAATGGGGGAGGGCAATAAGGACACTGTTTAAAACATACAAAAAATAAACAGCATTTTGGCCAGAACAAACCCAACATCACGATGTAACGGAGGCATCTGGCTAAGGCTGTTACAGCACTAAGCGTTAATCTAGAGGACAGACAGTCGCTTGGCGCCCCCTTGTGGATCACGTTTCAAACGCAGTTACAAAGATAGGAATGGTGGTGGGTGGGGGGAGTATGGTGTCGCTAAACCCAGTGGGAACCAATGAAATAACCAGTGGGAAATGGGTTAAACCAGGCATTCTTCGATAGCGCATAATTCATTCCTCCGTGGCTTGGAAGCCTCATTAGAAGTAATTAGAGGTAATATTCACAGTAATTACCGCAATATCTGCATATTCACTTTTCATATGGAAACGCATTTAAAGTACAATACACCCAGTGAGTTATTTTTAATGTACAATTTTGAAGGTATGATTATAAAGCGTTACAGAATTGATAATAATTATAACCATGGCTTTCAGTATCGTCAAAATAATTTGTTTACCTAACTATTAGCAGAACTCAAACGTGTTAGAAATTTAATTTTTGGTAAGAACTCGTTTTAGCAAGAAAAAGTATTGTTTGGCGATACTTAAAGGGCTACAACAGGACAAGTTCAGAATAAAGGTATAGTCCAAATAAAATGCATGGATTTCATGAAATAGGTTACATTATTAGGCTATAGAGACAACTTTGACAATAACTACCGTAAGCGTGCGGCAGGCCGACGGCAAAACATATTTAAATATTAAACAACTGCAATACGTACAATAACGTCAAACCTGGAGTAGAGGGCCACCACCTTCCCTGGAAAAGAAAGTGGACATTATATTAGACTGATGACTGTAGTATTTTTATAACGAAAAACGCTTTTTCTTAAAAAACAAATGCAGGCATATTTTGTCACAGAATACATTACTGCACAATTACAATTACATGCAATCTGACATACAGAATAAGAGTTTAACTATCAGAACTGTGCACTTAAAAATGTTAACAGATAGATATCTAGATAGATAGATAGATAGATAGATGTTTAGAGATAAATATTTTTTAAAAAGTTAAGGTTAAAATAGGCACCTTTTTCGTTTACCACGGGCAGAGCGGACACCCGTCTTTCCACGAAAATGGACAGGGCGTCGTACAGCGTCTGAGTCTCCTTCACCGTGGCGATGCGCTTGAACGTCCCGATTTGCACCTCCCTGATGCGCTTCTGCAGGAAACGCGGCTTCGGGATCGTCGAACCCTTGGGGAGAAACGGCGCCAAGGTGTGGAGCTGACCAAAAAGCTTGACTGTATCGCTTTTAAACATACTGAAAATGTCGTGAAATTAGGGTACGGAAGAAAGGGGGCGCTCACGAAGATATGCAGAAACTTCAGGATCCTTTTGTGCGTCAGTATGTGCAGGACGTTTCCAGATTCGGGGTCGATGACGGGAAGTCGGTGGATCTTATTTTTCAATAGCGAGTAGATGGCGTCAAATAAGCTGAAGAAAGGCGAGAACATCGACAGTTAATTAACCCATCCTAACCAGTTGCCATCTAGGAATACACCAGTTAGGGAGCTGGCAGAAGGGGGGGTGGGAACCGCCATGTGTTGCTGGGTTTAGAGGTACCAGTGCCTTTGGTTTACCTGGAGTCTGGTGTGATGCTAATCAAAGAATGGCAGGAGTAGTGCAGGTACACTTCTGGAGCAGGAGATTAGGTGTGGGAAGGTCACATGGAAATCGTAACGAGAAAATACTGGTGTCATCTCAGGGGCCTCATTTGAATTGAGCTCATCGATTAATCTACATTCGAACAGATCACCTCTCCATGTTTCAATCTTGTGCTCTTCCAGCTCATAGATCTGTACCTGCGAGACACAAGTGCATGAGCGAATTTAGTTGGGCTTCATTAATGCTACTGTAAGTCCAACAAAGGGGTTTCCCTGGTGACTCTTGGCATCGGCAGGGGCAAAACTACACTGCGTTATTCTTGATTTTCCATGCAGGGGATGTCAATGTTATTTTTGTTTTTGCTACTGAATCTTGCCTGGGGTTTTGTGATTGAGGGTGGGACACTGGTGGGGCATGGAGGCAGGGATAGGAGGGCTGTCGGGGGTGGGGCAAGAAACTTACCATGGGAGACTTGTAGTAGCGATGGAGAATGTTAATAAAGTCTGTGATGGTCAGCATTCCTGGAAGGGCAGGAGCACATATATAGCAAAACCAACAACAAACAAAAACACAGACTAAAATGTGTTATTTGTTGTGTTGTTGATGGTATAAGCATTTTTTGCTGCCGATTTATCTGTATCTGAATGTATCTGTTATCCTGCCAGGTAACAGTAGCAAACCTTTATTTTGAATTGAACTCATTTGAAGATGAATGTTAAGAGAAGGATTTGGGAAAAGTCTGGAAAGATTCAAGGCCAGCTAGGAGACAGACCTTGCTGATACACACCTGAACGGCTTCTGAGAATCCTCTCGCAAACGAGGGGTCTGTTGTCAGGGTCAGTGCCTGTCCGTCTCTCTCCTATATGTTTGTTCCCCATTTGGCCAGCAGGTGTCACTGGCCATCCTGTTCTCTTCATTGTATTGTAGCCCATTAGCCCTAGTGTGTCTCCCTGTTTCCTGGGTTGCTATGTAGCTCACTGGGTTGAGCGTGTGGTTTGGAGGCTGTACCCTTTGGTCATGAGTTTGAGGCTGGCTGGATAACAGGCTCACCTGTAATTAAACATTTTTTCGTTTTCTAGTATCTACTGTTGTTTATCTTTGAGTCCCTGTTTTAGGGTTATCCTGCTCATGCCCTGTTTTATTGTATTTTACATGCACTTCTGTTCCTAGTCTTTCATAGCTTTTTGTGTTTGTTAATGTTTCCCACTCCCAGTGCTTGTTAATTGTTATCCACCCCTCCTGTTTCTTGTTGACCCAAGTCCTTTTGATTGGTTAATTTGATTATGGTTTACACTTGTCCCTTGTTTGCCCTGATTTTCTGTGTATTTGAGTGCCTGCCATCATTTTGTTTGTTAGTCAGTCACTGGATTTAGTTACTGTGTGTTTTTCACTCTGTTCTATTGCATAGTCCTGCTCCCTGTGTTGCCCTGTTCACTTGTTGTGGTACCTTATGTTTCTTGCAGCTCGTTCCTGTTTTTTTCCATTATTTTTTCTCACCCCTCACAGTCCTTCATTTTGTGCCTTCCCCAGTGTTGTTAGTTTCCTTAATAAACCCCCTTTGTCTTGGAGCCATCAGTGGATCGTCACCTTTCTCCTGCCTGCACCGTGATACCCGTTCGTGAAGGGAATGGGGGTTATTTATAGCCACGCCCAACGAGAGGGAGATTATCCAGCTGCCAATTCCCACTAGACACTGGAGCCTAGGTGTTCTGGCTAAAGTTAGTGCCCTGTCATTGTACACTGCAGAGAGGATGGACAGGGGTTGTAAAAAGTGGGGGGTGGGGTGGGGTGGGGTTGGGAGGTGCTGATAAGGAGTCTTGGAAGTTGAAATACAGCAATGGTGTTAGCGAGTCTTGTGGAGGAGTGGGTAGGGCTGTCATCTGAGCCTGGCTTATGGAGGACCTTCAGGGTGGTAAAGTGACACCCGGAGTTTTCTAGGGTTTCCTTACCAATGAAACACTGCAGCTTGTTGTCCCAAAGTGGTGCTGCTCTCAAGCCATTGGCCACCAGAGCGAAGAAGGCTTTCTTCACCTGTACACACAGCTCATTTGAACACAGTTTGCACATGGAAACCATGGGGCGACTGGCAGATGCGGACTAGTTTGTGGATAAATGCATACCGAGGGCTTGATTGATCTTGATTGGGCATGTGGATGCACATTTAAATTTCAGCAACTCTTGGAGATGCATTTGTGGATGAGGGTTATTTTTTGCAGGGAGGTGCCCACCTGCAGCGTAGTGTCAAAGATAACGAGCTTGGAGCTTGTCGGAATGGCATCGTAGCAGGTGTGACTCATCATGAACTTGGTGTAGACGGCGATGTCAGGATCAGGGCCTGTAGGGAGAGTTGAGAGGGGAGCATCCTGCTGCGGGGCAGTTAGCCTGTAAGCGGTGGCCTAATCCCACCCCCTGAGTTTGCAGGTACGTTCCCACCCACAGGACACACTTGCCTCTGAAGTCCTGAATGACGATTCACTGTCTGCTCACAGTGTGCAGTAATACCTACAGCCCAAAACAGGAAGTCACTGATCTTAACATCTGTCTGTGCATTTGTCCATCCATCCATTTTATATACCTGCTTGTTCTATATAAGGTATAACCAGGGCTGAGACTCTGGTTTCCAGGGGTCCAAGGTGACCCCACTAGCCACTGCACCACCATACCATCCCTTATCATCCTTATTACTCAGCTAAGTAGTAAATACAGTCACTTCCATGAACCAATTAAGTTACAAAAGCAAAAGCCCCAACATTCAACACAGGAGGGAATCTCTGTGTGCCTTAATATTAACTTTATTATAGCTTTGAATCTGTTTGAATGGATGTTTATCTCTACACAGTACTATGATAACACTGTCTGTATGAACGTTTTAACAATTACTATCACAAAACCCAAGTGTTACATCTCAAGGGACTAGGGAGTCCATAAATGCAAACACAAAAGTAAAGACATAAGAAATTTACAAACCAGAGGAGGCCATTCGGCCCATCATGGTCGCTTGGCGAGAACTTAACTAATAGTTCAGAATTGTTAAAATCTTATCTAGCTCTGATTTAAAGGAACCCGGGGTTTGAGCTTGTGCTACACTAACAGGAAGACTATTCCATACTCCAACTACACACTGTGTAAAGAAGAAGAATGAATTCACTGATTGTGGGCTGGTCATCAGGATCAGAATGTGCACAGAGCACATTTTGAAGAGCAGCGTTCCAAGCAGGGGAGTGGGGGTGTGTCTGTGGAGTGCGTGTGTACGTAAATTCCAGCTAGAAATACTGAGGTAGGGCTGCCTTGCATTTTACAACACTCACGATGGGGAAATACAAGTTTTAACCTGCCTGGCTTGCCAATCCCAAATATGGTAACTGGCTGGCTAAGGATCGGAAATGTCTGTAAAGCAAATTGCAATGGATGTGTACAGCATTTTGGGTGACTTGTTAGCCATGATGGGCAGAGGTATTACTGTCTAGATGCAGCCCTGACCAGTCTTTCCATTGCTGCTCCCACCCCAACATCTTTGACCGACTCCATCTCCCTACCGTCTGGAGAGGTATGTAATTTTAGAATGGAAAGTGTGTAGGAATGCTGAAAATAACTATATCATATGTGCGACATTCAACAGCCCTTGCAGACACTTCAGCAGGAAAAACTGACGTTTTATAAGATATAATGCCTTCTGATGACTTACACTGGACAACCGCCATTTCCAGCACGCTAAGCAGGATTAAGACATTCTTTAGTATGTCTAACAAATACACACACCAACATAATCTGTCAGGATGAGGAAGTATGTACCAGGGGTATGACAATCATGTCTGGTTTACTGGGTACCCAAACCCTCAGTTAGGTTACCTCATAGTACTTGCAACCAAAATGTTTGTGGCTTTCTAACGAGCGTTACGTTCACACCATTAATTAGAGCTTACTAACCCTTCTGGCCAGCACTCATGGAACGAGGCTAGGTGTTATACTATACAGAAACCATTATGAGATGAATTCTCTATTGACCTCTGGCGCATATCTTAATGTGGTAAAGTAGGGCTCATGTCACAGTGAATCAGTCATTTTTCACATGCACACACCCAGGGCCATAGCTAAACATTCCGGGCCCCCTGAATCTGTTACAGAATCTGTTACATAATTTTATTACTATTTGTATTCAAGAGCCCCGATACAGTGCTGGGCCCCCTGAATCTGTTAGGGCATCAACGCCCGCCCCTCCGACGCCCCCGTACACCCATGCTATGAGTTACCTGCCTCTTTTGTGGCGATCTTGTGATCCACAACAGGGACCTGTGGACAGAAAACAGAGTGGGCACCAAACAATCTTTCAGAAGAAGTTTGCAGCATTTTGCTTCAGCAAATCAGAATTATAAAAACCTCCACATACTCAGTGACTTTAACCGTGGTTCAGTGAGGCCAGTGTGGCACTTTTACCAAAGTCAGTCTTAGAGGACCCAAGTGTGAAAGTTCTTACTGACTGAATCACACAGCGTCCAAAAGTTTCAAAAGTACAGCATTTTCCCCCAGGAATTAGTGAAACCATGACATCAGTTTTGTTTCCAGATATGACAAGAGCACTGAGGTATTTTTGACTAAATGTTGCAAAACAAGGCGTGACTGGTGACTGGTGTTTTTCATGGACTCTGCCCCTTATTCATCGCAAACTAAATAAGTGAAGGTGTTCTGTACTTTCTCAGCCATGGTAAACCTGACCAGACCCTGACACCAACCTGGCATCCCATGACTGGCCAAAATGACCCTTTTTTAGAAGTTCCCATTACGCTACTTTGATCCAGTTTGTGCCCAGTCACTGTACAGTCCGAAAGCTGTGAGCCTGCCCTCTCAGACCAGCCATTTGGCACCCTGAGCTCCATCACTGGGTCTTGCTCGCCATCTCGACAAAAATATTGTCGCAAAAATATATTCTGTTGCATCACAGAGATTACTCACTGGGTTCTAATGCTTGGCCCGCTAATTTTGTGGTCTCCTGCGGACTCATTCACATAATGAGGTCGCACACGGCCTCAGCCTGTCCCACAGAAAAGCTCACCAGCTGTTCTGCCTCACTGGTGATGACACCTCTCCATTATTTTTCCCCACCTCCTTTCCAAAATGGTTTAGTCTATACAAATATCCAGTTTCAGGCACCTTCTGAATAAACAGTGAAGCACGACTTCCCCAAGCAAGTACTTCATTTCCCAGAAGAAGTCAGAACTGCGCTTGGAAAGACACATGTTTTTGTTGTTGATTTGATCCTTCCTGGTGGTGTATGTTATGTCTTCTGAATGTAAATTTTTAAGCATTTGAATTTGCAGACTGTTGGGAAAGTGCCTATTAACCTGGAGTGGCTGCCTTTTTAAACAACAGTTCGCTGTGTTTTGCTTTTGCAAACCAGAATTACAAAATCATCATCATATGTAGTGATTTTTAACATGGTCCAATTAGGTTAAAGGAAAATATGCAAGATCACAACTAAGTTAGATTTTAATAAAATAGTAGCATTTGAATTTTGAGTCTGGCAGTTTAAACTGTGAGTGTGACAGAATAAATTAGAATATTTTCATCATGACTCACCGCGCAGTGGTGAGTGTTTAACCACAAAAACAGCCTGTTTATGGGCTTCCAGTCACCTCTCTGGCTCTCTCGCCCACACACTCTCACACACACACACACGTGCATGCATGTACATAGATGTGTGGGTGTGCAGGTGCCTTACCTGACCAAGAGGGTCCATGGTGAGGGCCTGTCCCGTGCGTTTGGCCGGTTACATGCGGTGTGTTAGCAGAAGTTCACCGGCTGTGCCCGTCCCGTCCTGAACGTGCTCCAAGTGCGCTCGCCTACCGCGGAGCCGTTGGGTCTAAATTAGGAGCAGAGGCTGGCAGTGGCATGTTGGGGGCTGGTGCTGGGGAGGCGGGGTGGAGAGAGTGGGCCTGCCGGGGGGAGGGGAAGATCCAGAGGCAGAGAATGTGTGTACAACACAGCTTGGCGAACCAGTGGCCCTGGCGCTGGAGCCGCTGATGGTCTCCAAAAGGGCCAGTGGGATCGGGACACCAGCTACATTGGCTTTGTCTGAAAGGGACCAACATATTCCTAAGCACAGACCCAAAGCGACACGCACGCACGTCCTGCAATCAAAGGAAAAACAGCAAGTAAGGCTGCTAACTCTAAAGCATATAACGGCCTCTACCCAAGGTCGTCATGACGACGCCTCATGCAACGCATAAGCAGTTACAGCCTCCACAAACCGCGAAGTGACATATGATCTGAATGGGTGGAGACAACTGGTAGGTGACATGGATTAGAAAGATCACAGCCGCGGCTTGTTTCTGTCACCCTTCCGAAGACGTCCTACGGAGACCCGCAGGGGCTGGGCGAGTGCTGGAGTTGTGATTTGCAGCTCTACAGAATGCTATTAATAAGTGGGCAGTGGTGACTTAATGGTTAAGCAAGCACACTTGTAATTGAAGATTGCAGGTTAGAATCCCCGACCAGTAAGGCACCACTGAGATACCCGGAGCAAGGTACTGCCCCCAAGCACTACTCCCCAGGAGCTGAATTAGCTGCCTCCTACACAATGCAGTCAGGCAAGTACAGTTCTCCTGGCAAAAGCCAAACCCAGATTCGTCCAATGGATTGGTAGACAAAGAAGCGTGATACATCACTCCAGAGAACATTTCTCTGCTCTACAGTCCAGTGGTGGTGTTCTTTTCACCACTGTGTCTGACGCTTTGCGTTGTACTTGGTGATGTAAGGCATGGATGCAGCTGCTCAGCCATGGAAACCCATTCCATGAAGTTCTCAACACACTGCTTTTGAGCTAATCTGAAGGCCACATGAAGTTTGGAGGTCTGTAGCTATTTACTCTGCAAACCGTTGGTGACTTCTGCACACTGTGCGCCTCAGCATGCGTTGTCCCCACTCTGTGATTTTACGTGGCCTACCACTTCGTGGGTGAGTTGCTAATGTTCCCAATTGCTTCCATTTGGTTATAATACTACTAACAATTGACCGTGGAATATTTAGTGGAGAGGAAATTTCATAAATGCACAGGTGGCATCCTATCATGGTACCATGCTTGAATTCACTGAGCCCCTGAGAGCGATCCATTCTTTCGCAAATGTTTGTAGAAGCAGTCTGCATGCCTAGGTGCTTTATTTTGTACACCTGTGGCTATGGAAGTGGTTGAAACACCTGAATTCAGTGATTTGGAGGGGTGTCCCAGTACTTTTGGCAATATAGTGTATCTCCAGATACTGAATCGTATAATGGCAAAGCTTACGATTTACACCACTAGTGGTGAGAGGGTGCCACTACAGACAAAAGCAGAGCCTAGATTTAAGCTTGCACCCTATACGTTGCTGGAAGTTAGAAAACAAAACACAAAGAGAGGGCAGGGTCTCTTTCGACTGAGGACTGGCTACATTAGCAGTGTTTTGTCTGTGGTACTATGGGTGCCTTTTCTGGTAATTGGGTTTTTACACCGTGGCTTCCGGGACATGCTCCGGACCCGGCAACCCTGCAAAAAAATAAATAAAAAATGGGTATCGAACACGGATGCATGGATGGACAGATGGAAAAAATTCACAGTTGTGTTGTAGTGACATCCCTCCTATCAACACAGCAGGACGACGTGGAGAGTATCAAGCTTCGGGTGTAGAGTCTGCAGCAGTGCCACAGCACGGGGCAGCGGTGAAGCTGGGGGTGTGAATATTTAACTCACACTTTCATCCAACTTCACTCTGAAAAGGGCATAGTGTGTACTGACTGCAGGCCAGTAGAGGGGAAGCCTAATTTCTCGGTGATGGACCATTCAATTCAATTTATTTTTGTATAACGCCTTTCACAACAGTAGCGCCCCGAGGCGCTCTACATGGGTGTGTTGTGATACATTACAACATCACTGAGACAGAATAATACAAAAACAGGGAAAAGGAAAGACAGAGAAATGAAAGAAAGAAAGCCAGAGAGGCAACAGAGGAGAGGAACCAAAAAACTCCCAAGTAGGGAGAAAAAACACCTCTGGGGGTCCAAAGTCAACTGGCCATCGGCAGCATGGAGACAGAGAGGTATTCATTTTCACTCATAACGAACAATATCAAAGCCTAAATCTTAATCATCATATGCCTTTTACATAGGGACATACTGTATTACAAGAGTGATACTTTATTTTTCAGTTCTTATGTAGTAATTCAAAATAAGTTGAAACACAGCCCCTTGACCGGAATCTTAAAAAAGCCTGGAATCTTACCACCTGCTGGCCAACTGCAGTGATGACAGGAAGCGAGGGACACATTTATGACAAAAACAGAAAGGTTAACTACTGTCAGAGGGTCTGGCGCCGAGAGCCACAGTGCTTACAGAGGAAATGCCAGAGATGTAACTTTCTAATAAAGGCCACGATAAAGGGTGAGGACGCAGCTGTCCAGGGAGGCAGCGCGAACATGCTCACAGACGCTTGTTATTTTAGTAATTCTAGCAACAGAGCAGCAACTTTTCCCTCTTGAAATCCATGTCTGTGTGCGGCCGGTCGTGTCCCTTTGCCGAATGTGTGGCATGGAGCTGGATTGTATTAGGCCGTGGTCCCTCACGCTTTCACAGCTTCCTGTCAGCATTGACACAGAGTGAACACCTCAGGTGTGACGCCACGCACTGAGTCAGCACATGCTGACACTGTCCCATCATGGAACACGATGGGACAGCCGAATCACGTGACAGCCATGCAAAGACCAATCTCTAAATGCGTGCATGCATAACCAGTTTGTATACTGGGCCTCTTACTGGAGCAGTTGAAGGTTGGCTTACTTCAAAAACTTAAAATGCCTTCTCCGAAACTTAAAATGATATCAATACTTACACGCTGAAAAGCTGCAGGATCCTCACTAGCTGAATGTCACTGAAGAGCAGAGAGAAGCAGATGCCCACCTGATCAGGAGATTGTGGTCCAACGTGGGCGGGTAAGCACTGCGCCTAGGCTTAATTATGACACTAACGAGCCTGGATATGTTCGGCACTTTCGTCATGTTTCAAAACCGATTTTAATAACCACACAATAGTCCTGAAGAACAATTTATTTTACACCTTTAATTCTATTTGTTCATGTGATGTGCCTGAACTTGTGCTACAAAGTTGCACAGTGAATTTAGGACAAACGTGTTCATTTCAAGTACAAGTTCAACGTAAGAACAAGTGAATAGAAAAAGACTGATTGCTTAGAGCAGAGCTCTTAAAAAACATCCTAAGACACTTAAACTCAAAGCAAAAAATGTACATTTATTGCAGGAAAAGGTCAGATATACATAAAGGCATTCAGGTGGTGTCCAGGGTGAAGATGAGCTAAAATATAAGATTAAGTGCTACTGGAGGCCATCATTAAAAAGAGGAACATCTTTTCAGGAAATTAACTGATGCTGCACTGTGCTGCTGGGTTGAATCATGAATCCCTCCTCACAAAAACTTCAGAAAAATTACCCTAAGCATTTGATTAACCTCCAGGTAAAGCTGGTAGTTCTTTAGCTGTGGATACATATGTCAAAACACTTCATGTTTCACCACCAATCCAGAAAATCTATAGCTCTGCCTACACAGGAAGTGATGCATTTTGACAGAAAGCCACATCATGCATCAATTACTTCCCCTCCTCTTTTCCCTCCATGTCATTGGTCCCCCTTGAGTGTCTGTAGGGTTACACTTGCATGTTTCCAGCTCTCCAGTTCCACTCCACTTATAAACCACACATGCTTAATTTTTACATATCCCTCCAATAAAAATCAAGTTGGGGTGTATGGTTCTTATGAAAACAAACATTTGAGGACAAATTTGAAATTATATTTTAATTTGCAAAACTTTCTACAGAAGTAGGGTGCCAACTTTAGAACCACTCCAGCACACACATTTCACAACAAACCTCCACAACTCGCAGCTCAAAACGTGGCTGGATCCACACTTTTTTTCAGGTCCCGAGCACAGCGACTGCTGTGGTACAATTTGGACCATCGGCTACGTCACTCACCAGAGAGCTCCATACAAACTTCAAGCAAGACAACTCCCAGTGTTCCCAAAGAATCCACCATCCCAAATTCAAAGTCAACAACTCAATTTCTTAAACTACAAAACAAAAAATTCACTTCCCAATTTTTTGAGAAGGGACTTCCCCCAAAATTGCACTTTTACACATTTTTCTGAGCCCAGTATCCAATTCACACCAATGCAGGATTAAATATGCATAACATTGGTCATTAAAATCAGTGCCATCCCCTTAACAATCAACAACTATGCTATGCAGACCTAACACAGAAATCCTGCAGAACATACTCCTTTATGACCCTGGCTTTTCTTACCCAGTTACTCAAACAAAATCTAAGTACAAGAATATCAAAACTCATGCTACCTTAAGAGAAAGAAACAAGGACTACATAAAACGGATGTATATCTTAAAATGTGCCAGCTAAGAAAAACGTAAACCGAGTCCCAGACACGCTCATGACACAGAAGCCTGCCGAGACTGAGGGCATCTACATCCCAGCGTGCTGTATATTGCTTCTAAGACCTCAAACATGATGGCAGAGGGGACGAGACACATTTCATATGGTGACTTATCTTTAAAAAAAAGTGCAAGATTCATTTTATTCTCTCTTTTTAAAGCAATGCAAATACCTAAGACTATATGTAGCTCAACAGAGGTTATTATCAGACAGCTTGCCAGGAGCCCACTTGAGACGAGAGACGGAGTGAGGTAAATGAAACTGTCATTGTTGTAAACTGACATACTCCTGTGGGGGGGGGGGGGCATTTGAAGGTGAGCTTTCTGTATCTTTCCCATAAACTAGCTAGTGGTGATACAGTATAATCGGCTGGTCTTGATTTTATTTTAAAAACCTTACCATACCCCCCCCTTCACTCCGTGGACGTGTAACACACATTCCAGAAAGTGAGCTCCGATTTCTGCAAGTGTGACCACGCACTGCACCCAGATTCAATACGATGGCAGTCCAGAAACGTCTCTAACTGGGCATTAGGAAACTGTGGACCTTCCCGAGGGGAACCACTGCCTCTGAGCAACAGGGCCCGGCTTTGAGGTGGGTGAAGGTACTTAAAACAAGATCGTGGTCCTGGGGTCCTGCAGTGGACACATGAGGGGCAGGCTTGTGCGTGAGGATGCGCAATGACTCCGGAGGATGCCAAGCAGTTTCGTTAATGGCCCCACAGTGGTGTGGCGAGAAGGGAACCAGACAGCTGAATGGAGAGGAGACTGGCTGGTGTCTGTCCGGTGCTAAATCAGGATAGGCCAGCGAGGTGAGCAAGGAGCCCCAGAAGCAGAGCGAGGACGTAGCTGGAGAGAGGGAGGACCTCGGGGCCGAACGCTTCTTCTGACTGTCATTTCCCAGGATGCAGCTGGGCAGGCTGGACTCGGGGGCAATGGCTTCCTGGAGCAGAACGTGCTGAGATCCGGCGCTCTGGACGTCAACCTGGCAGAGTGTACCGCGAACCCTGGGGCAGGCGAGCTGCTGCAGCACGGCAGAGGAGGCGATGAGACCCGCCACGCTTGTCAGGTAGACCAGCCCGAGCATGCAGGTGAGCTGCAAGAAAAAGCGTTTAAGATGCAGTTCTTGCCTGAGTGCAGGAAGTCACCGTGAGCATCAATGCAGAAATGCCTGCAGACAACCAGACCTGACACATTTTTATCAATAACGGAAGATGTTTGGCATCCGTGGTTAAACAGAGATCTCGTCTCACCTTGGCAAAGTGCTGGTATACGGCCGTGAAGGCCTGTTGCCATGCCGACTGCTCCAGAAGCACGCACAGGTCAGTGTATGTAAACCAGCCTCGGTTCAGGCCTTGTTTCTCCGCTATGCTGGAATGACAGTGGGTGCAATTAAAATGAGGCACAACCAAAGACAAGTTTAGTGCAGTATAACACAAAGCGGGATACATCCAAGCCTCTGGTAGGCCAGCAAGTGCAATCTGACCCAGGGATACATTTTTTACATACTTAATTCATCATGACAATTTTTATTAGCTTCTGTGCACTGCGATGGTAGCTACTGCAATACAGCCAGATGCTGAAATGAAACGGTCGATCATCGCTTTGATCGACGCTTAGCGGCAATTGGCCGATCGATCTACATAATGATGATTTTATGAACCGATCAAGTAGTTTACAAACTAACATTACTTTTTGTCCCAAATAGAGGTGAGCAATATGGCCATATTTTATCATAACTGGTTGCAACTGTAACCACAATACACACTTCAGAAGTATTGTAAGAACTGCAACACTGCACTACATCTGCTTTTGTTCATGAGATGCTTTTCTTGATACCGACCTCCAAGTGAGACACGTAGCCCTATACTTCTCTAAGGCATGCATGTTTGCACTGCGCTAAGCAGAAATGTGGTACACTAAGCTTCCAGTGAATGCCCAGTTACAAGCGCAACACTTAACACTATTTTTATAATGACATAACAAACCGGCAACTGCCTATCACGCAATTCATGCTGCAACAGTACTACAACAAAAGAAGACCCATGTCAAACAAAGCAATTTCAGCCCTCTCAGGACTGCCTGTATCTCTCTCAATTATCTGTGTCATTCAATCTCAATTTAGTGGCCACATCCTGAACTAAAAACTTAGAGCTTTTTTTTAACCAGTTAACTTGGTGGAAAAAACAAATAAACTTTATATACCACTGGACTGATAAAAATATTGTGCTTGTATCACACGGTAAACAGCAGCAGGGGATGCAGCATTGGCTGATGAGGTAGAATTGTCTCCAAAAAAGGTTCTACTTTGTGGGCAAATGATTTGTATTTGCAAACTCCAACGTTACTGTTTGTACGACACCAGCAACACAACTAATCTTTTTAACCACCTGAGGTGTTGACATCCCAAACGTGGAATGCCTGGCTATGTGTATATGTGCGACCACATCGACCTGAGCCGCGTCGTCTTCCACACACCGTGAAGTAACCAAGCAGAAGCAAACATTTCTTACTAACATAAAAACATCTTACACTCATTATTCATCCATTATTCGTTTGTATTGTTGTACACAAGTTCAGAAATGCAGTTTTTGACCAAAGTGATACACATTCACTTGCATATGAAATTTCTGAAACTTAAAAAATTGAAAAGCACTTTTGCTACAATGATTCAGTTCCTTTTATATGTACATTTTTACACATCTTAAGTTCATTGTTATATTGCTGCAATAAGTGTTTTGCAAGGAAAGACTTGCTGGTTAAGGGTTACATATTGTAGATTGAGATTATAGCCAAAAGTATTGTAGTATGACATTTTGGTGTCATCATCCGTTCCGCAATTCGGTTTCCATCCACAGTCATGTCCCCTGCCCCTCACCCCCCCACAGTAATGCTGCATGACGGTTAAGGTAGAACACTTATGGGAAACATATCTGTTTTGAGATTATTTACAATGTGGGACAGAGATGTTAAATTCGCAGTGTGTAAGACATGTGAACAAAAAGGTGTCCGTGGAGGAACTACCTCAAAAACATTTGGAACAATCAATTTAATTTGACACTTGTGCTGCCATTTTTAATAGAAAAGGTTATTTAAAATCTTTTGCTTGCAAGTTCATTAGTGTTAAAAAAAATGTTTAATCCGCTAATTATTATAACTAAGAAAACTTGAATCTGACAGGATCGGTATTGACAAGTCAGGCATTTAAAAAATAAATACATAGAGAAAAAAATTGGCAACCGGGAGAGGCCAAGGAAAATGCAATCGGCGCAACCCTAGTTTACAAGCTCTTGTCAACACACAGGTGCAGACAAGCGCAAGTCTTAGCGAGCCACACGGACCGCCGCAGACGGCTGCCCACACTGAACACCTGCAGAGATCAGCCACTCTGGTGTCGAATCCAACAGTAAACGAACCTCTTGACCCTGTCTGTGTGCTGTGTGTGCTTAGCTGCCGCCACGATTCGCTGTTCGGCAAAGCCAGTTGTTTGCGTTCATAAGCCAGTAAGTTTATATCCATACCAGGGCAGCAGGATACTGAAAAAAAATCATATCGCAACTGAAATTTTTGCAAAAAATATTGCAATATTTACAAACAAAAAAGTTAAAAATGAGCCATAAATAAATTACAGTGCTCCAGTATCTTACATGGTCAATTGGTTTTGCAGCCCACCGCTATACTCCAGAAGTGTGTACGTTTAAGATCCTTGCATGAAAATGGCTATTTACTCTGAATATATATCTATTAGCGAATGCTATAGCACAGTAAACAAACAACAAGTGCAGCTCTACCACCAACCAGTGCTAGACAACAACTGAGTAAGTATGCTGGCCTGAGGATTTCTGCAGACAGCATGCTCACACACACCACACTCAACCACGCTCGCGTATTTTGCTCACCAATTTGAAGTTGTGCATTTTGGATTAGTCTAAAAGCTTCTTTTGAAATGTTTTCGAGCCACAACCATTTAAAAACCGCACTAACAAAAACCACATAAGATGCGTGCCGACTGCATACAGAACAGAACATGTTATTTATCTACCAAATAAGTTGGTGGTTTTGCCATTTTTGATAATTTTTCACAAACACAACACATTGTCTATGAGTGAACCCAACAGCAAGCATGAAAAAGATTACGATTGGCTTGAAGAGTACACACAAATGCAGCACTGATACATTTTATACTGATAATTAACATATATAATATATATGTTAATTATCTTATATCTTGGTAAGATTATATCTTATAATCTTACCAAGTTGTTTCCACTGACAAAATAAAAATCTTTTAGTGTGCCTTATTGATGGTCTCAACCCAGCTGATTATTGCAGGCCTCGTGACGTGACATTTGCATGTGTATAACATGTGATGGTGATACTATCGACGCACAATGTACAGGCCTATTGCATGCTACTACAAATACGACAGGACACACAAAAACATACCTGGTTTCTATTTGATTCAAGATGTCAAAGAACTCATAGGGTTCAGCATAAAGACTCCAGTCCTAGAAATCAAGACACAAATGACTTAACGAAGATGCGCGAGACGGACATTACCATTTTACACACAAACGGGTCAGATCAGAACTCACAATGGCTTTGAGGAAGTTCATCTCCAATGTGTTGACCGTCTGCACATCCAGCTTCCCAGCGGCACCCCACTCGTCATTAAACACCTCTTCCTCTTCTCCCTCATCATACAGATATTTGCTGGCAACCATCTTGGTGACGGAAAATAGAGCAGGGTCAAGCCCAGGCACTAAAATAGCTCTGAGTGTCAAGGGCGGAAACGCGTCCAGGACATCTATAATTCCTGTGCTACGTGACCCGACTCCATATGAGCTCAATTCATCACTGCCATTAATAATGTATTAGTAGAAAACTTATGGTCAATAAACGAAACCACATGACAAAACGAAAATCCACGTCTAAGAATCGAGCCTGTACAACCAAGCAAAGTACTAACAAAGTCCGATTGATTTTTACACAGTGCTTTTCCTAAAATTTTTCTAAACAAACTGGCAAACCACAGCGGCACAAACTAACACTGCAGTTTAGGGTAACAACAGAGTAGAGAATTAGTCATAGGAAAACATGGAAAACAAAAGTCCATGGGTTAAAGGTCAATGGACTAGCCAACCCTGAGGGCATGCTAACATTATACAGGTCAGAATATAGTGTTTATTATCTCTGCAATGCCATCTTTAGATTTGCTCTCTTTTCAACCACTGGCAGACCAGCCCTCAGCCCTTTACTGATCAAGACAAAGTTGCAAATAAATTGCGTCATAGTTTCCATGCTGTCTACTGTGCCATTATAACCATATTACATAAGGCACCCAATAAGAAAAGAGGAAAAACACAAAGAAACAATAAAAAAAAAAAATCACTCTCCGTTCTGTTGTTGACATCTATATTTTAGGTCTATTTACATCAACAACAACTAGCACAACACACTGTTCAATGCAAATACATATGTATGTGTGTGTGTTTGTATATTATATACATATATATTCTAATATATTGCTATATTACACACTACACAGTGTAATGTCGTAATGATTATTTGCATATATTTCTTCTATACTGCGATGGGCTGGCCCCCCCATCCTGGGTTGTTCCCCGCCTCGTGCCCATAGCTTCTGGGATAGGCTCCAGACCCCCCGACCCAGAAGGATAAGCGGTTTGGAAAATGGATGGATGGATTTTTTCTATATATTTTCACTGCTTTAGTCTTAGCCCTTTCATATTTATTTTTAACTTAATTTGTTAAACTTTATTGCACAGTCTCAGGACCGAATCAGGGTACATTTCACTACGTTGTACTTGTATAACTGTTTATGTTTATTCAAGGAATCCTGAATGGCCAACATCCTGAATTTCCACGTGTCAGACTGCAGAATATGACCAGCGGCTGACGTACCATGGAGATCAGGAAAAGGTCGGAGGATGAGATCTGCTGCAAGTACTCAGGGTTTCTGTGACGGAGCCGCTCAATGTAGACCAGAGCCAGCATCATGGCGCATGGAGAGATGCAGGCTTCCCTGCAAGGTGGCGAATGTGCCTTGCTTAAGCACTTCAGAGCAGAACACCGGCAACAAGCCCGAACACACAGAGGGAAGTTGGATGGCGACTTGATGAAACGAACCTGGCGACATGAGCCGCGTACTTCTTCTGAATCTTCCGGATGGGGCTTGGTGCAGACTTCTGTAGCAGTTCCACAGCGATGTCTGCAAAACATGCGACACACAGAGGCAGCCTGCATTAATAAACTAATGCAAAGAGAATGAGGGTCTCAAAAGCCAGAGATGGAAATTAAACTACTCATCCCGCTGGAAAATGTACACCACACATGCACAGACCTGGGGTGGATCTAACAGTAAGGAATCATTTTACAGCTCAACTTAAAAGCTATAATTGCCGCTGGCTGAAACGTGACCGATCAGAGAATGAAATACACTGTCCAACTTTTTTATAGCACCTTTCAGAACTGCCACCCCGAGGCGCTTTACAAGGGTGTGTTGTGACACAATACGGCATCATTAAGACAGAATAATACAAAAACTGGGAAAAGGAAAGACAAATGAATGAGAGAATGAAAGCCAGATGACGATGGAGGAGAAATTCTTTCGCATGCATCTCTTTACCAGTCTCATTTCTTCTTACTGTGGTTTAACTTCCAAATAGTACTTTAGCCCACATTAAAGGCGTTATGACTATGTAATATATTGTGCAGTATCACTTAACATGCCGTCGCATCTCGCTCACCTGTAACGGGGCAGGAGAGGGCATCCAGCGAGCAGTCACTGTCCAGGCCGTAATACAGGCGCTTCCTAACACGTTCGGATAACTTCTGGTGACCGGGAAGAAACTGGAAAGTCACGCTGTGTCAGTAACGCGGAAAAATAACAATCCCCGGAAGACGCTTAGTTTGATTACACCGTAAATGTAAAACGGCCAACTCCCTTCACAAACACTGCAAAAATGTGACTAGGTGCCAAGGGCCGATGACAGAAACTAAACAAATCTAAATCCCCCAGACTGGCAACGTACAGTCGGTTTACTGTGTTTAATTCGTTGCTTAGTAAAGCTTGTTTGGGGTAGCTGACCACCGGGAAAACTTCACAAACTAGAACAGTTTTTGGCTGTAAACAGCACTGATGCAAAGCTATATGTGCAGCTAGCGATAGCTATGTTGTTAGGTCTCGGTGTCATTCCCCTATACGTGAACATGTTAAACGAGGTAAATGTCTCCGCACCGTCATTTCGGCGATTATTCCGGCTAAACGCCGGACAGGCCTCCCCGAAGCCTCGGCCTCACTTGAAATGCGACCGGCGATAGAAGTCCAAACTCCAGACAGAGCCAGCGCTGTTCGCACACGGCGGACACTAGCTAAAATCTATTTTTAAAATCCCCTCATACTCAAAACAAAAGCTGAAACGACCTTTTTCCTGGAGTCCTTACCTCAGATACCCAACCACACAACTCATACCGCATATTTGCAGAAGCTACGCAAATGGCTAAATAGCTAACTATATATGAGGGCGGGAAACGTCCCGGTCGCCGTCAATATTTCCCAGGTTTGTCCCCCTATTACACACCGTGAACTCCTGGAAGTTGGAAAATGAAAAGGTCCGCTCGTCGAACAACTCCTCAAAATCCATTATGACAAGACGAAGCGACGAACTCAGACGCTGAACTCAAACCGGAGCCCTCCACATTGACAGGGTTTACGTAACGGCCCGGGCCTCGCTGAGTCACAGCCGGAGCCAGAGTCTGAGTCGGAGCCAGGGCCACCCACGTGACGGCTCCGAGCCGCCAGCCGCGCGTGCACACACAGCAGAATGCAGAAATGGTGTCACGATTACTCTCCGGGCAAGGGCCAGTGCACCTGTCTCTTCTCTAATATCTGATATTTGCATTCGGAGTTGCATGTACATATTATAAATGCATATCTCACACCGGAAGGATGAATGTGAATGACGAATCCATCCATCCATCCATCCATCCATCCATTAATTTTCTGTAGCCGTTTCATTATGTTCATGACTTTATTCAAACCATTTCATTTCTTAAGTCAATAATTTATGAGTTCTACTTTATTCTTAATGTCATTCATTTAATTTACCCATTTTACTTTCCTAAAATCCTATACACATTTTACATATACACTCACTGGCCACTTTATTAGGTACACCTTGTTAGTATGGGGTTGGACCCATTTTGCCTTCAGACCTGCCTTAATTCTTTGTTCATCGAGATTCATCAAGGTGCCTGAAACACTCCTTAGAGACTCTGGTCCATGCTGACATGACAGCATCATGCAGATGCTGCAGATTTGTCGACTGCACCTTCATGATGTGAATCTCCTGTTGCACCCCATCCCACAGCTGGTCTGCTGGACTGAGATCTGGTAACTGTGGAGGCCATTTGAGTACAGTGAACTCATTGTCATGTTCAATAAACCAGTCTGAGATGATATGAGCTTTGTGACATGGTGTGTTTTCCTGCTGGAAATAGCAATTAGAAGCAGGGTACCTTGTGGTCATGAAGGGTTGGACATGATGAGTAACAATAATCAGGTAGGTTGTGGCATTTAAATGATACTTATATCACCTTTCTTCCACATTCTGGTGTTTGATGTGAACACTGACTGAAGCTCCTGACTGCTGTCTGTATGATTTTTATTCACTGTGCTGCGGACATATGATTGGCCGATTAGACATTTGCTTCAAGAGTAGTTGAACAGGTTTACCTAATAAAGTGGCCAGTGAGTGTACGTCTCACGTAGGCTCAAGGGAATGTCCATATCAAGCTGTAATGTAAAAGTAAGTTAGTATATCCTGTTAATTCTGAACTTTCACACATGGGCATATCCTCCTGAGACCCAGGCCATTCATTTGTGTCCTCTGTAGTGGACATTTTGTTTTTGCATCTACCTTTTCACTGATGTAAGAAAACTTATTT
>JAODKC010000103.1:362268-383988 GCA_026777985.1 Mormyrops attenuatus | reverse complement strand
CCCCCCCCCCCCCCCCCCGGCCCGCCCCCCCCCCCCCCCCCCGCCGCCCCCCCCCCCCCCCCCCCCCCCCCCCCCCGGGGGGGCCGCCGCGGAGGTACAAATCCATCTCCCTGGAGGGCTGCTGTTGGCTGCAAATAAGCAGCGTGGAGGGAAAAGCAAAGAGATGGCTTCCAGATCACACTAACACTACGGGGAGTTATAGGGGCCATCCAAGTTGTCCCTCACTGGGATCCATCGCCCTCATCTGCTAGGGAGGGGGGGTACTTTCACAGTTTATGAGACTGGGCTCCCCCCTAGGAAAAACCATCTTCCAGTTCTAGACGTTTCCAGAAGCAGGCAGCTTGGACACATGGCACCGGGTGTGGGCGTGGGGAGCCGATTCGGTGACGAGCCCGTCAGCCGGTCGCCGCGGGAGACGGACGGCTGCTTCCGTGATGCGTGAGAAGGGAAGGTGGGTGACAGACAGCTCTGGGTCGTGGTTCTGAGAGACAGGTGGACTGATGAGTGGGAAAGACGGACCAGGCTGAGATGCAGCCGTCAGGGCTGCAGCCCGTGATTTGTGCGTGTGCGTGCGTGCATGTGTGCATTTCAGGCACTGGAAGAAAGCCTACCATAAACAAACAGAGTCAACCCCAACATGAGCCCCAGGACATAGACATGCCAACCGCACACATCAAAGCCGCAATGTTTGTCACATTTCTCCGTAATTAAATGGGTGTGATAATGACCAGGGGCAGTTACTTCTCTCTAACAAGCAATTAGGTCATTTTCTTCAAAATGCTCCGACTGCACTATGATCCAACAGTGGTCGGGCCCTCTCTGAGATCACGACTGCCCACACTGGTCCGAGTGCACATCCGTGAGGTTCCGATTATGAGGGAATGATGTCTCTGTTTCCATGCTGTCTGCAGCACATTCCACACCCGTTAGTGGTATACCTGCAGGTTAATTTTGGGTCAAACTCAGTCATTACTGCTCCATAATGGAGAGTTTTGAAACAGCAGAATGTAGACCAGCCCTGGATAGTAACAGCTCTGCGGTGGATTAAGACTCCTGGGGCACCTGGAACTGGCTGAACTGTGACATTTCTTGGCGCTTTAATGAACTGCCTTGTGCGACAGGGACCTAGTTGTCCGCATTATATATATCTTTCTAATAAAAGAGGCATGATAATGACAGAGCTCATTAGACGGGCAAATTGTTACACTGCGAGACGCACACAAACAGCACAGAGATAGCAGACCATCGCACCCTGTCCGGGAGGGAGCGCCAGGTAGCGCGGCTTTCCGCCGGCCCATCATGAGCGTTACGCCCTCATCTGAGCGGCCGAGAGCGGCCCGTGTTTACCATCCATACAGCGTGTCGTCGCGGCAATCTGAAGGACAGCGAGAACTGAACTAATTTGATTCATTGTTCTACTCCATCCATTTGTCTTGGAAGATTGGAATGAATATTTAATGTGTTTACCAAACCTGAGGGCTCCGATTCATCCCACTAACATGGAGCTGCAACAGACCCAGTGTTTAAAGACAAATATTCCAGCTGCATACCACACAGGTCTCACTAACAAAATGCCCCCCTAAAAACAGCACAGAAACATGTGCTTTCCTGAGACTCGACCCCGTCAAGATACCGCGGAATGGGAGACGCCCCTGGCTTTATTGGGATTCCCGCCAGTAATAATAATTGACTTTCTTTGTTTTTCCAGAAATGCTGCATTACGTCTTTCAAACTCCAGACGATGTCTGGATGAATGCCACGTTCTGTGGTCAATATTCCGCAGGACGTCCATAATCCTGTTTGACAAAATCCCGTTTGAGGTTCCCACAACATGAGGAGACTTTTGTTTTTGGATCTATGATGCAATTATTTGTAGAATGAATTCTGGAGTCCCGGTGTCCAATTAAAGTTAGATTATGCTGTGTATGAATTTCTGTAATGAAACATAGATGAATGTACACTGGGGACTCCAGGAGTGTCTTAATTATTCAAAAAATGAAAATATGTCAGGTCAGATTCGGGAAATCGCATCTTGCTTTCAGTGGCTTCCCGCCATAAACAAACGATAAAACCAGACGGGGAATTTCCTCAAAGGGATCGGATTCCAAGTTGGAAGGAAAGTCCTTCAAAGGATTCAGATTTCAGTGCTGAGAGACGGGAGGTCAGTGCATTCAAGAACAGTGCATCATCACCCGCGGAACGCATGAGAAGATGGCGGGAACAGCAGTCTGCGGTTTGAGGATGGTTTAAAGCCTGTCTGTGGCTCAGCCACTTTTGGTAGTCACGGCGACGCGGGGGGCAGGGATGACAGTCGTGTTGATGTTGCCTGAGGGAAGCATCACGCTGCTGATAACTGAAGACAGACGTGAGGAGGAACATTTACTGGTCATTTCATTCCATCACTGGCAGAAATTGCCCCCCCAAGCAGTGAACCTACCTTGAAATGTCTGCTTTTCATGTAGCTGGATCCAGGCCAAGTACCTTCCGAACGGCATAATCCTAACAGAAGGACCTGCAACCTTAACATCAAGAAGACTGTCCCTGTAGCCCCTGAGCACTTGCAGACAGCCCCATATGTGGACTGGGGGGCCCTAATCACGTGATCAGCCCAGCCAGGGCTACCAGCCAGAGACGTGTTCACCACGCCCGTGTGTATTGTTTCGATCGTAGTTCAGTGCTCAGGACGAGCTTCTTCTCGCTGGTGTACTTGACTGCGCAGAACCTCGCATCAAAAGGGGGCAGTGTGTCTTCTGTCCTTCAAGCTGAAATCACATAGGATGGGCTCTTGTTCAAACATCTGCTGGGACAATTACCACGGCCACAGGACTTTTGACACATCTAGATGGTATTTATTTCACTAAAAGTAATCCAGGAAAAACTGGCCCGTGAGATGATCACACTGACCTGGCAGTGGTTTGGATGCGATGCTGAGAGAAGTTCAGCTCCTTAGAGTCCCAGGAGCACAACTCTGTTTACCAGTGAACAGAGGCGCCAGTTTTAATAGTACCCATCCACTGCCTGGCATTTGGACCAGCAGAGCGGAACTGCACATCTTAAGGTTTCTGAATTGTGCTGTCACTCATGGTCCAAAAAGACATACTTTAAAGAACTACCATTCAGCTCTCTGACTGTCCCATGAGTACTGTGCCATCGCCCAAACCCACAGAGAAATATAGAATTACTTCTAACTGCAGTTTCCCTGGTTGCAGACAACCTGCAGTTCTTAGAAGGTCTAACAGTTTTTCTGAGCAGAGTAAGTGGTTTATCTCCTAAGACACTGTTCCCCAGTCCAGTCCATGGGGATCCACAGCCGGTCCATGTTTTTGCTCCCTCCGAGCCACCTGCCAGACAATCCACATTTTAGCTCCTTCCCAGCTACTGGTAGCAGGGAGGGAGCAAAAACGTGGAATGTCTGTTGGTCCCCGAGGACCGGATTGGGAAATACTGTCCTAAGGGTTCAAGGCAGAGCTCTTTCTGAGGTTAAAACCAGTTGAGGTCTGACTGGTTACACATTCTTCTGACTGTCAGGACTGCAGACAGCACTTGGTAGGTCACCATTTCTGGTATGATCCACATTCTGGGCACCAGCTGTGAGTTAGGAAGAAATTCTTTCTCTTGGACTGCTGGACATTTAGGCGACAGCAGTGACATAACGGGGTGATCCCCAAATCACACAAGAAAGTACATTTTCATACATTTTCACAGTAATGTTTTCTTTCCAGTTATTTATGTCACCACAGCCGATCCTGGTCGTGTTGAAATAAAAATGCCTCAGAGGGAGAAATGGCTCCCTCACGTGTGAATAATTGATAGATTGTTGACTGATGTTACCAGGCAGCTGGGTGTGTGTGTGTGTGATGTGTCGGGGGGGGCTCACAAAGCTCCAGTCTGAGTTTGACCCACATAGCTACTTTCAACTCCTGGCAGGCCTGACGGACGGCCCAGTTTTCTGTCCTGGATTCTCAGGATACTTTTGGGGGGGTGGGGGGTGAGGGGGATTGACTGGATGCCGTTGAAAGTGTACCCTGTCCTTGGGGGTGGATGGCATCTTTAGCTCAGTTGGGGGGGGGGCGTTTCCAGGTGATGGAGCTGCCTTTAAGCTGTATATCAGGGGGCTGGTGCCACACTCAGTGTGACACAGTTTGCACGCCCTCCCAGAACCTTTGGACCAGAGGAGCGTACCCTGCTGCGGGACCTACTCTCAGCCATGGTGATTCTGTCACTGCATGGTTTGCAGAGGTGTCAAAAGTACACGCATTCTTCACTTAAGTAGAAGCATGGATACATGTTTTTAAAAATACTCTAGTAAAAGTTGAAGTATTGACTTTGCTTTTTTACTCAAGTTAAAGTGAAAAGTACAGGCTCTAAAACATACTTAAAGTACCGTTGCAAAGGACAAAACCACCATTTTAGCGCAAAGCTGACTGGACTCGATTTAGAACGTAAGCAGAGAAAATGGTTTGGCCGTTATAACGACGAGTCGCGGACCTGGTCTGTTTCCTCCTGGTGCATTTCTGAGGTTCCGACTCATGCAGTTCAGGATAATGACCAGCATACCCTGCAATGGCGGTCATTTGTTTTGGTGCTGCTTCGATGGAATTTTCTAGATTTGGATTGTGCTTCTTGTACCATGGGAGCAACAGGCAACACGGCCTCCTTCTCACTCTTTCTCTCTCTGGGTTTCTTTGACCAATCACTCAATCAGGTACCTTGTTCTTCTGGGTATTGTGTTTCCATGGCGATGCCACACATGCATAAGTGCATCTGGTGTTTGCACACATCTTTTAAATATTACGGTAAACCTGGTGACTACCATTAGCCATAGAACACACTTAACAGAGTAATATCATGTGGCCCCTCCCCTAAATGAAGGTGCCAACCAATGGGAGCTCAGAGATTTATAGCGTGCTGATGGCAGTGCATGTTTGAGTCTTCCTGCGTTTCACATGGTGTATGGGTATGCAGGCTGGCTGGTTCACCTCACCCGGGGACTCCCCCTCGACCCTCAGGTTACAAAACTCTCCAAAGACATGTGACCAGGGACCCAAACCAAACACAGCACGCCTATGGTCTTTTATGTGTTACCAACCCTTTATTAAATAATAACAATAATTATAATAATAATTAAAAAAGACATTTCTGTACAAAGTCTACAAACACCGACTGAGCATCTGACCAGTGCCGGAAGCTTCTTCCCATCCTTCCTTCCTTGCTTATTTTGTCCTTGCCCCCTGTCCCAGACAGAAGAGGTAATACTATCTCAGCTCGGTGGGAACTGAGTCAAGTGAAATCCAAGGCACTTGGAAAAGAGTCTACTGAAACCAGCAGGGGGCAGAAGCACGACTCGATCCCCATCGCCCACCACGATCAGCCAATCACGGATGTGACCGTGTAGGTGCACCGGGGCCTACTTGCCTCGGCGTGCGTGAGGGTCCGGTCTCGGTGATGGTGGACAGCTTTGCGGCTCTCCCCCGTTACGGACGCTGTCACAGGGCTGGACTGGCTGGCGTGGACAGGACGCGGAGGCATCTGCCTGGCCAGCGGTAGTTTTCGTTTTGTGTTTAATCCAGGATGTGGTGCTTCGTGATGGCTCTCCTCCAAACACAGTTAGCTTAAGGCTCCTAAGTGTGTCCAAAAAAGTGGCTTTCATCCCTCCGCTGCCCTCATCTTCAAGGGCCTCTCACTATGTCCCCGAGGTCTCCTGCACGCAGAGGGGGGTGGTGACCAGGCTTCTTGGGGTTCGTCACTCGTCTCTTCCCATCCTGACCCACTGGCGGCCATGCTACCCACAATCCTCCTGGCATGCACCGCCGACAGCAATCCATAGGTTGCAATGAAGTAAACGTTGCAGGTACATGACACGTTTAAAAAAACAAACGGTCCTTTCCAGAAGGGAAGCCCCCCATAAGACAGTCCTTATGCTAAGCTTAACACACAGCCGGAGAGCTCCCCTTTAATAAGACAGAACCCCCCTCCCCCGCCCCCCAACGGGCAACAACGTGGAACGAAAACATCACAAGCTGCAATAAGACCAAAACGTAAGAAAGCGAATGGCCGCGGTGGTCGTCACAGAACAATTACGTCTCAAAGTGCCCCGGATAACAGGGAAAACGCAACGAAGAACATCGCCAAGACATGGGTCTAAAATAGGAGTGCGTCTAAAAACACAGAGGTGACCGAGATCTCACCCCTCCGCACAGGTTTCTAAGGTCATCCACCTGCTTAAAAAGTCCATCTTTAAAAATCTATATTTATATTTATATATATATTTTTCTTTTTTGGATAGGCATTCAAAGTTGATATGTTTTGTATATTATTTTCAGCATCCAAAGAGCGGGCTCCCCTCTGGGTCCTGTGGTTCTGATTCTGCACAGTCGGGTCCATTTCAGTAGCAGGTGATTCAGAGCGACATGGTCTCCTTGTGCCCTCCCCCTCCCAACCCACTGAGAATGGAAAAGAGGGGTGAGTTTCTGGTGAATGAGCGTGGAAGGGGCTGAGCAAGGACGGGCACTCCCCTCTCCCACGATGCCCCCACCCCTGACCTCAGGCTTCAGAGCAGCACCTCTGCTGGTTGAGCTTGACCTTGTGCTTGATGCCATCGTAGAGCTCGAAGTTGTAGTTCTCCAGCGTGGTGGAGCCGCGGGAGCCCAGGCCCCCGTAGGAGCAGGAGCAGTAGAGGAGGAGGCCGGCGCAGACGGCGCCCAGCAGCACGCCCAACGAGCTCATCACGATGATGGTGAGCAGGATGGGGTCCAGCGTGTACAGCCAGGCACTGTCCTTATCCAGGACGCGAGTCACCGGGGGCTCCAACGTGGGGCCCGGCGTGCTCCACCCCAGGAAGAGGGGGTCTGGGTAGAGAGATGGGGAGGGGGTGGAGTTAATGCAGCTGGGGGGAGACTGAGGGTACCGTGGCAAAAATACCCAAGGCTCAAGAGCAGAGCAACTCCCAATCCGGTGGTTCCCAATTTTGCTCCCTCTGAGCTCCCTACCAAACAGTCCACATTTTTGCTCTCGCTGGCGGGAGCTAGGAGGAAGCAAAAACGTGGACTGTCTGTGGGTCACCGAGGACCGGATTGGGAAACACTGTTCTAGACAACCAGAGATGGGAGACTCCCTGAAGCTTTTATTCTCTACTGCAGGGGTATGAAATCCTGATCCTGGAGTGCTAGTATCCTGCAGGTTTTCCATCCTACCTGGTCTCTGATGAAAAACAGCTGATCTCAGGCAGATAGTAACTCATCAGGTAGGACAGAAAACCTGCTGGATACTGACACTCCAGGATCAGGGTTGCCTACCCCTCATCTATTGTATAAATCTACTGGAACAGAGATTAAAAGTAAATCAGTAATGAGCTAAGCAATTATCTTACTGTCAACTTTTTGTCCAGTGGGCCGCACAATGGCGACCGCAGATGCATTCACTGTTGCATCATGGGATTGCTCTCGGCTGCCTTAAAGGGCGCTTCTGCGTCTCTGGTGCCCCTCGAACCCTCATCTCGCCTTGGAAAATCTCCACATGCACTCTCACCGGGAACTGTTTCACTTGCGTCTGCTTATCTCCGCTTTGGGGTTTGGTCAGAAAACAACGAGCCCCCCCTAAACAAGCCCACTCCCCGGCGCCGACGCGGCTCCAAACTGAGCGGATAAACGCGGACTCGCGCAGACCGTATCTCCGTCTCCGGCGGAAGTGGCAGAGCGCTCCCGCCGCTGACGGCTCGCCAGTGCCGCACCGCCTTAAGCACATTTCTCGTTATCGGTCCCAAACTAATAAAAATGTCCCAGGCATCTGTTTATCGTTAATTTTGCTCTGGCAACTCCTAATATATGTGTCATCCTGTGACGAGAAGCCAGCAGCAGCATTTCATTATTTTCTTAAAGAAAGCGTGCGTGCCAGGCGCAGTAATGAAAAGCTGGGTGATGAGCAGATTCAGCCTGCTGCTGTAATGACTTTTTTCCATACATTCCCTCCATCCTCTGGACAAAGGCTTCCCTATGAAACGGCAGCAACCAGGTGGGCGATTCTCACATTAACTCTCTGAAACCACTCACGAAGTATACGCTCGTCTGCACGGACCCACCCCGTCGGACCTTAGGAAATCTGACCTCGGCAACACACAGCGATTTGGGCGGAACTTTGGGCGGAGGGGCTTCTCACCTGCCTCGGTGTGGCCATTGACGAAAGGCCGCTCCTTCTCTATGTATACGGGCCTCCGACCTACAAGAAAGAAGAGAGGGATGATGCTTTCAGTGTTTCAAAGCGGGGGACTTAAGCTCACGCTCAGGACACACCCTTATATTTTTCTCTCTTGCCTCAAGCTGTTCGACTGGACGAGGTCCCCCATTACCTAACGACCTTGAGCCGAAGCGTAGCCGCGGAACATTCCAGAATGGCGCTCTGCATGAAGCCACATTACACACCATCAGACACGCTCATTTTGTCACTCGCCCCATGGCCCCGAGTCATTAGACCTCCGAGGGGTTTTAGCGTAAGAATCACGAAGGAGGCGTAGCAGACGTGCGTGGGAATGACAGTGATACTGGGACTAATGGCCAGGGGTGCGTTACGCTCACGGACCGACAGCGAGCGCCGTCTAAGATAAGGGGAACTCCTGGCAGCACATGTTCAAAGGGAGAAATTAGCCTGTTCTCTCTGCATCAAAGGGAAGGGAATCACTGTCTTTAAATGGCTTTTAGACTTCTCTCATTTTCAGTCCCGGACCAACTTGAAAGAAGTGTCATCGGCTGCAGGGTTGTGGCAGAGATTAGTCCATCTCATGTAGGAAGACAGAGCAGAGTGGATGCAGACAGCACGGACACACACGCCAGCTTTTGGAAAAATAGCGTTTTATTATTACATTCCACACAACGTTTCCAATAACATGGATTTCCACAGGCTAAAATACGTCTCATTAATTTTTCTGTCTTCTAAACGGGCAAAGTTGAGGTACACAGCATGAACATCGCTCAAAGTGTCTGACAATCACAGTTGAAAATCCTACATTCACAAAAGAGGCAGAAAGTACATTTGGGAGAAACACAGGTCTGTCATTCAGGTCTCAGCCATTCAGGTCTCATTCACGGGCATCCAGATCCTGCCCTGATCCCACCCCAATCCCAAGCAAACAAATGCAGATCTACTGGACATTTTTCAACTCAGTATCTCTGGATGAAAGAGGATAAGAGAAAAGCAAAAAAAAACAATCAGGAATTTATAGTTTTCTGTCTGAGTACTAAGGTTCCTCTGGGAGATGAACCACCTCCACCTAGTGAAGCCACCAACAACTCTAACGCAGTGTTTCCAAATCCGGTCCTCAGGGACCCACAGACAGTCCACACTTTTGCTCCCTCCCAGGAAGCAGAGAGGGAGCAAAAATGTGGACAATCTGGCAGGGAGCTCAGAGGGAACATGGACCGACTGTGGGTCCCCGAGGACCGGATTGGGAAACGGTGCTCTAATGGGATCCGGCCCCTGCTAAGGAGGGCCCTTGTCTGTATATTCTTATTCTTTCTCCCACAGACCCTAGAACTGACAGTGGGTGCGGGGGTAGATTAGGGTGGGGGGTGAGAGTACTGACTTGGCAGGGAGGCTTGATCCACTCTGCCGAGCTCAGGACCCTCTGAGTGCATTTTCTCATTAATATTTCCTTTGGGCACGGCAGCGAGGGGGGAGGAACCAGAGAAATACGCTTACAGCAGGTTTAATAAATGTTATCTGCTCCATTAACTAATTAAAAAATATTAAGGGCCCGAGACTAATCAGTAGAGAGTGACAGAATGGCAGCACCTGATTTAAAAGTGGCTCATCTGAGTATCTCAAACTTTATTTTTTCCCTAAATGCCTCCTTGCTGATGGGTGCTACTGATTCCCCCCCCCCCAGGTGGGATTTAGGACATTATACTGGGCAACATATTTGTGGGGTGTGGGGGGCTGGGGGGTAAATGCTGACCACAGCAGATGGGATGTGTCTGAAAGACATAAAGCGGGGAGGGGAACCCCACTGAACGACTTTTTTACGGAGGACAGCTGACATTAGCAAAAGCTAATTATGAGCTGAGTTTGACATTACATATGCGCAACACTCAGCGGCCCACCAATAACGAGCAGATTTTATGGTGCCTGATGACGCCAAACTGCAGAGGGTTCGCATACGGGAACTGAGGGTTTGCAGCCTCCATCAGCATCTACCCACAATGCAACAGGTGAAGCCTGTCAAGAAAGCTGGCTGGATTCTCCATGAGAGCGGGAGAGGCGGGGGTTTAATGTGGTTATGCGCGGTATATAAGATTAGGGAGAGGAAGGGGGAGAGGGAAGGAGAACAGGGCAGGGAGAATGAGAGAGTGAAAAGGGGTGGGAGAGATAGAAGGAGAGAGAAAGCTAGAGAATGAGGGAGAAAGGAGCACAGATGAGAGAGGGAGAGAGCAGAATAGAGAATGGGAAAGAATGGGGAGCGAAGGAGAGAGAGAATGGTGGAGAGAAAGAGAAGGGGAGAATGGCAGAGAGGGAGAGAATGGGAGAGAAGGAGAGAGTGGGTGAGAGAAGAGAGGGAGAGAATGGGGGATAGAGAAGGAGAAAGGGAGAGACAGAGAGAAGGGGAGGTATGGTCAGCAGTTGTGTGCTTTTGTGCTTCCATCCTGCTCTTCAGAAAAGAAAGTGATTCTCAGTAAGTGACCAGTGGGTCCTCCTCACTGCACCCGCCAGGGAGTCTCAGAGCCACGCCAGAAAATACAGCAGCAGTCTGGGAGGATGCTGGAGTTCACGGAAACCCCACAGACTGCCGGCACTCCCAGAGCCCGGAGCAGACGGGCCGGGCCGGGCAGGTCGCGGTCCCCGCTTCTCATGCGTGAAGTGCTTCCGTTAGTCTGAACCCCCGGTTGAAATGGGATCATTCAGAGTGAAGCAGATAATCTGGTCTGACGACCTTCTGGGAAAAGGTAGCACATCTTTCCTGCACTCAGAAAGACATCCATCAATCTACACAAAAGCCCCAAAATGAAAGACACATTCAAATACTTGTTATAATCCTAAAATCTTGAAACACACTTGAACTAATAAAACAGTAACGGCAAAAGGCTGAACAGTAATATATAAATGAGGCGAAATCCTGCCTGCTATTCTGTGCATCGGATGATGAGCAAACACAGGTCCTTTCCCAACAGCCCTGGCACTGCAGTCTTTCAGGTGCAATTTCCAGAAGAGGCAGGCAAGGGAGTTTAATTACTGCGAGTGATGGGGGGGAAATGACCCTTCAAAAGCCATGGTGGGAGGGACTGCAGTGCGCTGTCAATCACTATCTTAACCCAATGGGAGCCCAGTCGGTAACTGACGGCAGCCCCGCCCACTATGGTTTCAGAGTTACAACACTGCACTACTAAACCAAAACGCATACTGATAATCACACAATAATAACAAGGGACGGAGACTTCAAAACGTCACTTAGGCGTCTCAAACGGAAGCAGCTATTACACATTAACGTGAGTCAGTCACGGTATAACAGAACATAAATAAGTTAAAAGAAATAATCTTTAAAGAATGCCACCATTGTCATGATCATGGTGACTCTAATAGGCCAAGCCGCTCTCTTTCCCTGTTTACACCCGGTTGATGGCTGCCGATGAATCGCCCCCTACAGACGAGGAATCATCCCACAGCCACGTTAGGACTCGTCAAAAAGCACCGCAAACCTCACCCGAGCAAATCCACATACTTCGGTAAAATCTGCCCCCCATTTTCCTGTGCAATCCCAAAAAGCAAGATAAACAGCAGCGGAAAGATTTAAAAACAAAATGACAGGCGCGGAGAAATTCCCCCCTCCCTCCGAAATGGCGGGATAAGGCCAAAGTAACGTGGGGGCTCCCCGGCGGCCAGGCGTGATAAGGCAGGATTGGGCTTCCTTTGCATATCAGAGAACAAACACAGCCCCCCGCAGGCATGCAGGGTCAGGCACACAGTCCCAGCCTCATGCTTACTTGCCCCCAGATCTCCGGAAGTGACAGAGTCACAGAGCAGTGTCAGCGGTGTCACGTTGAGGAGGTGCAGGACAGCCAATCGCGGCACAAGATTGTTTTTAACCACAAGCTTGATCGGCTATGCTCATGCTCCACATCTCCCCATCGCATGGGGATTCAAGTGAAGTGAGAGATGGAGGGGGAGGGCTGGATCACGTTGGATCTGCACTCTGTTTATTCGGGCAGCAAGTCCTCCTGGAACCAAGACACGCACACACATGCATGCAGGCAGACACACAGGAGACCTGCTCAAGTGGCGGCGGGGAGGGGGTGTAACCAGTCCTCCAAGTTGTGATCAGGAGCATCATGAAGGCTCCTCCAGTCCGGCCCTGCTCTGCTCTTCTCGGACACTCTGTGTGGATCCGTGTGAAGCATTCCAGCCAGATGCCAATCGCAATGCCGATGGACAGTCCACCGCGACAAGGACATCAGCCTCGAGACGAGAACCCCTTTGGGAGAGTCCCAATGTCTCGCCGTCCGCTGGGAAATGGCACAAAGCTGTCTGGCACCAAAGGAGGGGGGCAGGGTGCCGTTTGGTAAACAACTTTCCTCCATCCAGACTTTCCTGCGAAATCATCCCAGAGGCCATATCCACCGCCATGAGCTTCTTTCACAAAGTTCTCAGTATGTATTTTTCATTGTTATTCGGATGTAGCATCCAGAAGTAAACCCCCGCAGAAAGTCTGAGAAGTAGTACGGTTTCTGTGCCCAGGGCCGAGCATCCTGCCTACTCGCTGGCCACTAGGAGCAGCGACCTGCCTTCTCTAGCCTAACGGTGAGTGTGGGCTCCAGCACCGGCCCGGGGGCACGGCCACCGGCGAACTGGGAGCTGTGATAGGCCACCGAGTGCTGGGTCTTCTTGGCCGCGACGCGGTAGCGGTGACAGCACAGCGCCAAGACCAGGGCGGCCGAGCCCAGCAGGAGCAGGGCGGCACCGCCGGCCATTACGTAATACCAGTAGGTGGGAATGGGCTGGACCGACACCGTGTCTACTGTGGGGTCACTGCCGTCGGCAAGGGGGCCCTCTGGTGGAGAGACACAGAAGAATCGGCTTGGGTATGGAGGCATGCAGGCTGGAATGGAGCGCTTCGCCGTGGCATCCAGACAGGACAGACAATCGCAGGACAGACAATTGCAGACGTACAGGCATGCTGGCTCCCTGAGACTGCCTTGCTCCATCAGTCAGCAACTATGTAGGTCTGATCGCACGCATGTAAAATTATGAACTGGGTCTTATGCAAGCATGAGAGGCAGTTTTTCACACCAAGATTGGATGGTGAAGTGGGGTGGGGGGGTCATTTTTCCTGGTGGTAATGTGATCCAAAGCCAGCTGCACTAGGACCCTCTTTTGTTGACTTTTCATTTTGGCGGTTAAGCTTGGTGTGAAAAACATGCCCGTTTCTGCCAGAGGGTGGGAGCGGGGAAGAGCCTCTATGACAGCAAAACCCGAGCAGAGTGTTCGGAACAGCGAGCGTCGCAGTGGGGAGCGCGACCCGCAGCCTTCTGGGTAGCCAGTAGCCCTGCACATCCCCCACATACTCTGCAGAGTGGGTGGAGCGCGGCCAAAGACTGGCGAGCCCCAAAGACCCCCGAGTGGACAGGTGAGTCCCTACAGCCCGGCACCTTGGGAACAGCTGATGCTGCGACTCTCTGCCTGCCTTCACAGCCCCAAGCCAGATTCCATCTTGCAATCCACGCTCCAAAGGAAGCCAGTCGGACCTGAAGACCTGGCACGCCTAGCCCACGGTTGCAGACCAGTGCGCAGGACCTCAAAGACCTCCGAAGGACCACCACAGCATCTCGTCTGAAGCATGATTTCTAGAAGCTAGACTCGCTGTGACTCTGCCAGCACCCTGATACACAGCCCTGGGGAAGCGGTTAGGTTATTTATTTTTTTGGTGAGCTTCTTCCAAGCCCACGTTGACTGAAGAGCGGCAACCGTGGGTTGGACCCGGTCCAATTTCCCTTTTTAATTCCGGTGGTGTGAGGCAGCCCTGGACGGCTCCGCTAAGGGCTGAGCTGAGCAGGCAGGAGTAACTGCACATGGTGCCCCACCCGCCTCACTAATTGCCGTGTGTTGCCGAAGGCAAGCCCCCCCCCCCCGGGTGGTCATTAGATGCGGCGGTGTGGGGAACGTGGCAGAGACAGATCGCAGGGGCTGGGGGGTTGACGTTCCTCGCAATACTGCTGCACATGACAAACGTAGCATGCTAGTAGCGACTCTCTGAGAAACGACAGCGGCAGGCTCAGGCCCCCCATGCTGAGGAGCCCGTCGTCATGCCTGTTTATAAATGCAACAACAGCAACAGGGAGCACGGCAACAGTCTGGGTGAAGGGCATGCTAGGAACGAGCGTGAAGCCCAAATGGTGGCATCTGGATGCCCGTGTCCCGTCACCCAGGTCCCGTTGTGTCCGTGAGGCGCCAAGCCGAGGGACAGGCAGTGGGGCTCAGGGTGAGGGCGGGTCAGGGCAGGGAGTGGGGCTGCCCCCCCCGGGTAGTGCAAGCCGTGCCACACAAAGCAGAAACATTCAGACGCGTGAGACTCACCAGGTACATCAGGGGGGAAGGCCTCGAACGGCTCTGAAAGAGAGCAGAGGGGGCTGCGTTAGGGTCAGTGTCAGACAGGTAGGGGAGGGACAGTGACGAGGCCTCTGAGGGTCTTTGGTGGAAGTCACTGCCAGCAGAATCGTTTTAAGGGCTGCGGCCAACATCTCCGTTCTGTTGTGTCAAGGAAGAACATTAAGTGTTTCTATCTCGTCTACCTTTGCGGGGTCGAGACTCGCTGTGTGTGTGTGCTCCAGGTATACATTACATTGTAGGGACCAAATGTCCCCACAATGTGAAAAACATTTGTACATTACTGTATATTATATTGCTCAGTATATTGTCCATCGTGACTTACATATTGTTGTTGTTTTTTTTACTGTTGTACTTGGGAGACACCATCGACCGGAATCAAATTCCTTGTATGTGTTCGCTCACATATTTGGCCAATAAACGGGATTCTGATTCTGATTCTGAAAACATTTATATTGACTTTGTGGGGACCATTTTTTGGGGCCCCACAAGGGGAAGTTCAATTTTATAAAAATCTGTGACTGCAATCAAAAAATTAAAAATGCCAAAAGTCTTGTATTTTGTTTGGTTATTTATGGTTAAAGTTAGGGCTGGGTAAGGGTTAAGGTTGTCATTGTTGGGATTAGAGCTTTGCCCATAGAAATGAATGGAGAGTCCCCATAAGGACAGAAATCCTTGGACTGTGTGTTTGTGTGTGTGTCTGCGTGCATGTGGTGAGGGCGTGGACAGGCCCACTTACGGCTGCACTCGTCCAGGGGCGTGCCGGAGCTTGTGTGGATGTTATCAATCCAGATGTGACCCCTGCTTGCGTAGTCTAGAGCTCCCTCCATGATTACCTAGGAATAGGATCATTTACATTAATATTCAGTCACTCACACAGCTGATAACTGCCCCATGCTCACAGCTGGGACACCTTTCCCCAGGGTACAGTAGGGCCTCGTCCAGGCCCTGACCCCGCTGCCTCTCCTACCTGCACCCCCCACGCCGGCGAAGGGCAGCCCAAATGATCGTCGATAGCTTCCCCTCCCACACCGTGGCCAATGGATGGAGAAAGACCCATGGGACGGCTTATTCTAGCACCCGAGGCTAAATGGACCGAATCCTGATGCCCGTCCCTCTCTTCTAGTGCATAATCCAGAACGCAGAGGGGCGTGGCTGCAGACTGAGCCTATAAGCGTCACACTGGCTCTCCCCACGACCGCGAACAGCCACCCTTCACGCGGGAAACTACCCCCGCGGTTATCACCGATGCTTTTAATGAAGTCACAGCCTCATTAGTCAGTTTCGGCTGCTTGCTACGGCTGTGCAAGAATATCAATTAGGTGTTCGGCTGGGAGGTTTATTTGTAAGTACACAAGCAGTGACTAGTAATCGTCTGTTGGTCAGGGTGTTTCCTGGTTAATCACAGGTGTCTGGATCTCTTCTGCTCGACACCTGTTGCTATGCATATTTTTGATCGTTTTTCCTTAGTTGAGGAGGGGGGTCATCCTGTACAGAACAACCATCTAACCCCCTGATATACAGCCCCGCCCCCTGCTGACTGTACCTGGTATTGCCTGGGCGAACGGGGCAGGGTGACGCGGCCCTGTTTCCAAGCGTGCCCCTGGTCTCCCTGCAGCACCCACAGCTGTGTCTCATCGGTGTCGGCGGCACGGAGCAGCACGCGCAGGCTGCCCACGCCCTCGCCTTGCAGCTGATAGGAGAAGAGTAGGCAGAAGGGGCCACGCTCGGGCCCCACCTCAGGACTCTGCAGTCGGGCCCGCTGGCCGGCCGTCTTGGGGCTGGCCTCCACGGACAGGTAGCTCCCAGATTCTGCGTGAGGTGTGGAGCAGAGGCTAGTGTCAGAGAGGACAGAGAAGCATGCATACGGTACTGATTCCCTGGCTATCTGGGATGCTACTGCCAAGCTACTAAGGGGCCCCCTGTGGGGGCCAGATTGGATCACTAATGTGCCATGTGTGACTTTGACAGCACGGTCACCCTCATGGTTGGATCATTACACCCTCCTCCCAGAATGCTCTGCTCTGTGGCTTGTGGGACCCAAATCTCACCGCAGTGACACAAATGGCTTTTATAGCTAATAAAAGTGATCTCATAAACGGACGCGGTTATATGTGAGCGCCCTAACTATCCTGCGGGTAATTATAAGCTTCTGTTTATAGTCCTTCTGATGCGTTTGTTAAGGAAGTACGTTGACAGTATGTTTCGTTTTTAAAAAAACGTTTCATTATACAGGTTTTTGAGCACAGGTATATGCTGTCATGATTTTTCAGACCATGCCCCCTGAAACATGAAACTGTCTGGCCTCTTTGGAACCTTGTTAGCTGCTTCATGTTGCTTTGAAAACTCATATCAAAGTGCTGATTGTTGAGCCTCTTTTAAGGCCAACACATACACTGCTGATTGGTATTCAGCCTAATGAATCACCTTGGTAGCTGTTTGCAGCTGCGATTTAGTTACTTTGAAGTCAAAGTACTTTTTCAAGTGATCTTTCTGTGATTTTGTTCACTCCCCATGCATTCCATAATAAATAACATTTAAAAGGTGGTTATTAACCTGAACATTGTGTTAGAGGTGAATGATTTGCATTCCAGTGGCATCCACAGGCAAAGAACTTTTAAATGGTCTGGGAAAAGAAAAGTGGCCATCCGATAACCCTCACCGATAACAAGGCCTAACCAGTTACCCCTCCCAGGACATCGGCTTTCAGGGGAGAGTCGGACAGCAGAAACTGTCACGCTCCATCTCAGCCTCTATCATGTCTGAAATGGTTCATAAAACCCACTGAAAGAGGGCTACCTGCTAACCCTTAAAAAAATCTCACCAAAGCAAATGCTACCTGCTAACTCGCTAACAAAGCAAATTTTTATCCCCGGTTTTTATACCATGAGAAGTCAAAGATTTGTTCAAAGGTCACTCAGCCGAAGGAAATTTTATGATCGGCGATCAGCCGGTTGAGTAACGGGGGGCACCCCCCCAAATCAAGAAACCAGGCGTGTTTGAGCCCCCCAGGGGTTAATGCCTGACGCCTTTAAGGCTGTGGACACTGCATTTCCTGTGAAGAGCTCAGACTGCCCCCAGCCCTACGGCATGAAGTAAAACATGCAACGTGCCTCTAGTGCAAAGCGGGACGTCGTCTTGGAGAACGTGAGTGATGGGCATACTTACCGTCAGAGCCCGCAAGGGGATCCCTGCCTCCGGTACCACGCTGGGACCAGTTCAGGCCGGACGACGGGTCGTGGGTCCAGCCGCACAGGCCTCTCTCGAAGTTACACACGTCACCCAGTGAGGAGGGGGTGGTGGTCGGTGCTGGGGGGTGGGTGATAGGGGTCGTGAGATCAGCCACTGAAAGCCTTATTTCCATCAAACATGGAATGCAGGGCAGTTCTCACTGGGTCTAACTCCCTGCAGAACCTCTGAACCATCCCATGTGGCATTCAGGGACCACCCAGCTAGTGTGTGAATGCATGTGTTTATGTGTGAACATGTGTGTGTGTCAAGGAGGGTAGCCACTGGAATGCGTGAATCACTCCCAGTGCAGCCTGATTCGTACCAAACCCCATGATGAAAGAAACCTACTGGACCATACTTATACTGGAAGCACTGGATTCCTCTGGAAAAACAGGACCATCAGCTCAGCTTACAAGTATTACTTTAACTATAATGTTAGCAACAGCGCCAGGTTCTCAGCTGTTATTTATCCAATGGGTTTGACAGATTGGGTAGTTGAGAGCTTGTGTTATGTTCATATTGAGTATAGCCATTTATTGGAGTTTTTATCCCTAGATGGTGCTTATGGGTAGTGGTGTTATCCTCTCTCATCAGGGCTTATGGGTAGTGGAGTTCTCTTGTCTTGTCAGGGCTTATGGGTAGTGGAGTTCTCTTCTTTCATCAGGGCTTATGGGTAGCCCAGAGGCCATGACTCACCAGACACCACTCTCTGTGTCGTGCCACTCTCTGCGGGAACGGGTGATGTGGGCGTGATACTGCTGGCCAGTGAAGTGGTTTCTGTGGGGAAACAAGAACGGAGGTTAGTGAGGGCTTGTCCCTGGAGCTCAGGTGGCCTGTGAGCCACTGAAGAATCGGCATCCTGTCATTTGAGAGCGGAGTTAAACCCCCCTCAGCCAGGCGGTGATTCTCCGGTTTCAGGAGGTAATGCATACAGAAAGGAAGACCTGCGTTTAAGCATTATGGGGTTTTACAGGGTTGCTGGGCTCCTGCTGTGCGGCCGTGTGCTTATGTCAGCGTCTGTCTGCCTTTGCAGTCACAGGTCGGCTGTTCCGGGCTCTTCTCCGAAATATTGGTGTGATCCATCAGGCCTGCCGTGACCTAATCTGGCCCCCATCGTGAGGGGATCCTCACACACCGTGTATGCATCACTCTCTATATCAGCGGGGGAATTATTTTTGCCCCAGCCCCTGCCCCCGCCAAGGGACATGCAGGAATCAGCCATCAAATGCACTCATGTGCCATCATCCCAGTCTTGACGTGCCCCCACCCTCCCCCCGGGGGGGAACTGCTGGCTGGGTCCCCCTTCCATAAGACGAAGCACAGAGTAAACTGGGAATGATCGTGAGCCGTGAGCCTAAGTGGGGTTCGTTATTCCTGCCAGGACCAGACAGCTTGTCCAGTTCAGATCAGTGCAGGAGCAGCAAGCTGGCCCATTAAATAAATAAATGTTTATTAATTCTATATATCCACATAGGATTTCCCTGACAGTGCTGCTGTGTACCTTAAACTCTGTTCATGAGCAGCACACATGGCCCAGGAAGGCCAGTGTCACAGTGCCTGAGACATAGCACACAGGGCCCAGGAAGGCCAGTGTCACAGTGCCTGAGACACAGCACACAGGGCCCAGGAAGGCCAGTATCACAGTGCCCAGAGACACAGCACACAGGACTCAGGAAGGCCAGTGTCACAGTGCCTGAGACATAGCACACAGGGCCCAGGAAGGCCAGTGTCACAGTGCCCTGAAACACAGCACACAGGGCCCAGGAAGGCCAGTGTCACAGTGCCCAGAGACAGCACACAGGGCCCAGGAAGGCCAGTATCACAGTGCCCTGAGACAAGCACACAGGGCCCAAGAAGGCCAGTATCACAGTGCCCAGAAACACAGCACACAGGACTGAGGAAGGCCAGTGTCACAGTTCCCAGAGACACAGCACACAGGGCCCAGGAAGGCCAGTTTCACAGTGCCCAGAGACACAGCACACAGGACCCAGGAAGGCCCCCCCCCCCACCTTGCACTTCCCCACTTCGTCGTCCCTCTCTCCCTCCCCCACTTTCAGTCTCCCTCGCCCTCTTATGTCCCCCCCTCAGTCTTTCTGCAAAATTAGCATTAGCGGGAAGCTCCTTGTTACGCACGGCTCTGTTAAGATTTCTTCGCGGTGTATTTAAAGGTCAGCCCCTGACATAGTGTAAACAGCGTGACCTTTCGATGGCACACCAGCTGTCAGACGTGACATGGGGACTGCACACGTACGTCTGTCTGTGTGGGATCATAGCGCTCTTCGGTAGTCACCCTGTAAAGGGTAATTCCAGAGCGTCCCCTAGAGCATGGGAGGCCTCAGTTTCCCAGCGGTCCAGGCCGGGAGCCTGCCACGGCGGCAGGACGGCTCCCGGCTCGGCCCGGCCCAGTGCTCCCCAAGCCAATGGCCCTGACGCAGCACTTTCACGGTGACATGAGATTAAAAACAGCTTCAATTATGCAGAAAGCTTTCCAGTAAATCTCACCCTGGCAGAGGGGCTATGCCACATCGACGTCTGCCAGCAGCTGTGGGGGGGCAGGGGGGCTGGCACCATGACATGGTCGCTAAGGATTAGGGGCGTGGAGAGTGGGCCAGAGCAGGAGCCCGCACACACACACACCCTCTCACATTCACATGGGGTATCTCTCACACGCACATACTGCCTTACTCTCTCACATCCATATATACCCTCTCACATTCACATGGGGTCTCTCTCACACGCACATACTGCCTTACTCTCTCACATCCATATATACCCTCTCACATTCACATGGGGTCTCTCTCACACGCACATACTGCCTTACTCTCTCACATCCATATATACCCTCTCACATTCACATGGGGTCTCTCTCATAGACACACACACAAACTGCCTTACTCTCTCACATCCATATACACCCTCTCACATTCACATGGGGTCTCTCTCTCTCTCACACACACACACTCACACACACACACACACACACACTGCCTTACTTTCTCACACCCACATATACCCTCTCATATTCACACGGGGTCTCTCTCTTATACACACACGCTCTCTGTCAGTCTCTCTCTCTCATGCCGTCTCACTCTCTCTCGCATCGTCTCCACACTCCCCACTCCAGAGAGCCAAGCCTCCGTCGAGGGGATTAATATACCCTCAGCATCTCATTAAAACACGTGCCGTAATGCCCTTCAGGAGAGCAGAACAAAGCTTAGTTTTAAGTAAACCCTTACCAGCCTTTGTTTTTAATTAATCCGGAAAGAAGGTGTAATTACACGGCTAGCAGACTCTCCACGGCAGATCTGTGTGACCTGCTCCATCTCTGGCCTGTTGTACCCGCCTCAGAAACCAAAAGCCCATCTTTCAGCTTCTGCCTGTGTGTCTGCGTCTGTGTGTGCGTATGACGGGTGGCAGGTGACCAACAATTAACCAACATATGACTGCGATAATCCACACTTGCCAGTATGAATACATACATGACCATTTGAATACGGGTCAGTAGAATGTTTCACGAACAAGATGGGAAAAAAGATAAGCAGGGAGGGAGGTGTGGAGGAGGCTGACCCCCCCATGGGAAAGGAGGGTGGAGAAGCATAGCTGAGATGTTTACTCTGTGAATAAGGGAGCAGAGCTGTACAGCCTCAGAGAGTCAGTCATTGGGACTGTGCTTGCGGAGGGGGGCGGGGGGTGAGGCATGGGGGGGCCAAAACTGAAGCATGTAGATACGCTGACACTCCCCTTAGCTCCTGAACACGAACAAACGTGCAGAAAGGAGACAGCTCTGGGGTTTGGTGTGTCTTTCTGAGTGTATGGGGTTGGGGGGGTAGTGTCTGTCTGAATGTGCAGGGTGGGAGGGGAGTGTCTGTCTGACTAACTGTGCGGAGTTGGGGGGGGGTATCTGTC
>JAODKC010000103.1:336994-362168 GCA_026777985.1 Mormyrops attenuatus | reverse complement strand
CCCCCCCCCCCCCCCCCCCCCCCCCCCCCCCCCCCCCCCCCCCCCCCCCCCCCCCCCCCCCCCCGCCCCCGCCCGCCGGGGTGGTGGGGGGCTCACCTTGCAACTCACAACCAAGCACCTCCATCCTCATCCCGATACCCGCTGGGGACCACTTCTCAGGGTGGATGCGGACAAACTGGGTGGGAATCTCCTCAAAGCGGCGCACTTCCGGAGCATCGTAGTGGGTGTTCCCTTCGAAGATCTGTGGGAGGACAGAGATGGGGGTGGGGGGGGGGTTTAAAGACCTGCTTCAGAGTGGCACCACCTCCCAATCAACACTGAAACATCCCCACTCTTAAACTACAGGCTCCACCCAAAATTCAGGTTTACCCCCTTAACAGGAAGCCCCCCTAGTTATCCAAGCAATTAATGGCTGATATCCATCCATCCATCCATCCATCCATCCATCCATCATCTTCTAACCACTAATCCAAGTCAGGGTGACTAGAACTCCTTGTTCTATTGTGTTCTTCAGCACGCCCCCTGCTGGGTGCACATGGTCCTGCAGGCCACCTTCATCCTCACGCTCACCTTGGGCTGACTGGTCTTGGTGTCCATGATGAAGGTCCAGTCCCTGCCGGTCAGACTATGGGCTACACGGTACTTCCGCACGAAGGCCCGGTTCTCTGCACCCGAGCCGCCGTCGCCGCCACGCGCCCCCTGCGTGATGATGCCGTGCACCCTACGGGGGGAGCCCAGGTCCACCTGCAGCCACTCCTGTCCCGCCGGGGGCTGGGTGGAGCTCGGGAACCAGCCGGAACGGCTGCCCACCAGCCGGGCCTCACCGGGGTTCCAGTGGAGGTCCCGCGTGGAGGAGGCGGAGATCTGGGCCTCGGGGAGCAGGCCGGAGAGCATCCCCTGCATCTCCGAGCAGGGTGCGTCTGTCATGGAGGGGGCAAGCAGTCAGGGCGGCTAGAGTCCCAGCTAAAGGAGACTGACATTTTAAGGTGGCTGGGATGAAGGGCTCAGGGTGTCGCCTGGGGATGAATAACGAAACATGGGCAGACGTGCGGGGAGCAGTTAACCCCGGACGCGCCGGAAACCCACCTGCATCCAAGCCCCCAATTGGTTAAAGCAAGTCGACTCTCGGAAGGAGAGCAAACGAGACGAGTCACGCTGCTGAGAGTCTGCCAGGCTGATGGGGAGGGACCATGGGGCGAGACAGCTGATGGCCGCAGGAGGCTGCGCCAGGCACAGGGGGGCGCTAATCACCCAGAGCTGACAACCGCCATTTCACACGCACATGTCTTGGTGGGTGTTAGGGGCCGGTATCGAGTGGAACAGAGCTGCTGGCCATTTTGTGGGCCACCTGCCCCCCCCCCCCCCCACTGTTCTACTCAGACCGGGCCGCCGAGCATGACCCATGGGGCCCCCTGTCTGCTAATGAGGGCCATTTCAGGCCTTTCATCTGTGCTGGCTGCAGTGGGCGGACAAAAGGGGGTCGCGTAACGTAATATCGATGGAGTGTGAAGGAGCCGTCGATGGCGTCAACACTCTAGATCACCATTTGGGCCCTCTGCTTCGGGCAGGCAAACAGAATTACAGCCCCCCAGGTAACCACAGACAGGCTAAGAATAGACCAAAGTGAATTAGCCCTCCCTAAGCGGGCCCGATGAGTGGCATAACGTCGGGCAGCCCATAAGGACAGTGGTGGGGGCGGGTACGTACCTGTGATCTGGCAGCCGTAGAGCTCGAAGCGTAGCGCGATCCCGTTCTGCCAGGTCTGTGGCCGGATGCGGACAAATCGGGCCAAGACGGGCTGTGGGATGCGGTTCAGGACCACCTCGGTGGGATCCGTGTTGGCGTGAAAGATCTGCAAAGAGACACATGGAAGGGCCACATGATGGCGTGATGACGAACCCAGCCATAGCGCCCTGGGGAAATGCACACAGCTTATTGCAGGGTGAAAACCCAGGGAAAGGTTTCAGGAGACCTCCCACCAGCGAGGGGCAGTCAGCTGAGAGGAGGCTAAGGGGTGGGGCTCTTGTGGTGAGGAAAGGGGCGTGGCCAGGGCCTTCCTGAAGGGTGAACAGTGTGAACAGGTGCTGATTTGATCTGCCCCCATGACCCACATGACCCTAAAGCACTGTGCTCAGGTCATGGGAGGGGGGTCCTCTCTGCTCCCATCACTCAGCATCATGTGATCGCTCAGCTTACCCACTCCCCAGAGTGAGGACCAGAGGAGCATCACATAACTAAGGGTAGGGTATCTGGGGGGGTGGTACATTCAGGGCAGGCCAGGGGCGAGTCACAGCCTTTACAAGATGGGGGGGCTCTCATTCTGACAGAGCCGCTTCGCTGAGATCGTCTGTATGTCCTTGCCCCTGATGTGGCACAGCTTGAGGGAGGGGGGCATGGGGGAGTGGCATTACCAAGACTGAATATGACATTAGAACTGACCCAGGGGGGTCTGGGTGAGGCATGCAAGCTCTGTTTACATATGACTCCCAAACCATCTGTCCCAGAGCCACCCATCAGCATGTGTTCCCATGCCAAGCACGATGAAACAGCCCCCCCCACCCCACCAAGCTAGACGGACTGGTGGAGGGGGGCAGGAAGGGAGGACGCCTTTTTGGTGTGCTCACAGCCAGAAGCCTTATGCTGACGGGCCAAACAGACTCAGGATCCGTCATCCCTGTAGGGAGCCTAGGGGTGACACCTGACCCAGTGAGGGGTGAGTCTGGCCTGACTAACCGCTCATCTCCGTAACCTCTCTGCTCAGGACATGTGTGCCGCAGCCTGTATCTGGAGTTTCCTGAGATCGCAGGAGCCATTTCACGGCCCTCTACTTCCCGGCTCTCGTCAAGGGGTGGCTCTAGTTGCAATTCTGCTACCCTCCAGCAGGGGGCAGTGAAGGACTAAATGGCCAGGGGTACGTGGCGCGGCTTTGCTGAGCTGGCAGGTGCCTGTGAGAGATCTCCCTAGTGATCCTTCTGCCAGGCTGTGGAACAACGATGGGGAGGGACACGGGAAGGACAGCGGGAGCATGGGAATCAGCCCCAGGAACGCAGAGAGAGGGGAGATGGGTTGGGCATCATGGGAGGATGGAGTGTCACGGTGACCCCCCCCATGCAAAGCGCTGATGGGAGGCTGTGTGCATTGATGCAGAATGAGAAGCACCCCCGCTGTCAGAGTAGTAGGATCGTGGTCTGGCAAAGACCCAGGCTGCTGACCCTATCTTTGAAATCTCTCTAAGGGTGTGTGTGTGTATGTGTGTGTGGGTTGCGGGGGGGGGGGTGTTTGCTGGCACAGAGCCATCAGGCCTCACTCTGCCTGAAGCTAACGATCCCGGGGGAGATGGCGTTAGCAGGAAGAGTCCCGCTTGACACCTCAGCGACTCTCTCTGGATGAAGATGCTACAGAAGCTGGGCCCGCAGGGAGCATGGTGATAGCTAGGGGGCGCTCATCCAGCTTTCTTTCTCCACTTCTTGCCCTGTGTGCGGTAATGACATGTGGTCTGAAAGATGTGCTTCTGTTTCCCAGCATGCAAGGCCTGCGAATGTCACACACCCCCACAGCGCTGCTGTAGAGGGGGCGAGGCCTCGGGAGGCTGTGCCCACGTTTATAGGAAGAGCCGACGGGGATCCAGAGAGCGTGTAAGCGGAGTTTAGCAATACAAAACATTTAATTCCCTCGACTGGAGTACGGAATACGTGTAAGCAGCATGTTTATCCTACACTCTACACGTACATACACGCCATGTGGATTTCACCAACACACAGCTTGCATTTCAGAAACTGACAGAATATGACTCTGTTTTTCATATAACGCTTGACAGAAACTGTAATAAGTCACTGCTGGTAGTGCTTTTTGTTACATATGGCAGGAAAAAGTGACGTTGAGGAAATTGCTGCAGCTATCGAAATGGACATATGTAAACTCAAGACCCATCATGGTGGAAAAAATGTAACACGAGGGACTGCTCTCAGAAGCTGGCCAATTAGATGAGAGATGTACTGTGACATCATAGGGACGTCCAGACTGGAATAAACACAGCACTTTATTATGACATCACAGCGACTCAGGAGTCGATGATGGTTCTGGATCAGGGTGTTTTGCACAGCCAAGCCTGATGGATTGGTCCGATTCCCCTCTCTGTATGGCAGGAAAGGTCAGACAAGCGATGGGCACTGTCAAATCCATGACGTCCCAGCTGAGTGAACCGTCACCAGAGCCAATCAGGCATGGATCCGGTGCCACAAAAGGCCACTAGCATGCCGCTCCTGTACCTCCCTCCACCTTGGACCTGGGATTGGACTGCAGGGGGCGCCAGTTAGAGATTCTTAACCAGGTCAAGAGAAAACAGGTCACCCTGCCACATCTTACTTGCCATGACATGGACGATGTGGCAGCAGAGATGAATGAGGTTTACAGAGGAGATCCATCCCTGAGCCCATGTCCAAACCATGTGTGCCTGTGAATCGCATTAATTTTGACCACCCCCTGTGAGGCAAAAGGGACCCTCTTGTCTGGGAAGATGTCCATCTGAAATGCAGGACGTCTCGGTGAGGCGCTGTTCATGAGCAGTCGGTGGGGGGGAGAGTGTCCGGCTTGGACTCCGGTCCAAGAGAAATGGGAAATGGTGCCGCTGAGGGCTGAGCTGCATGGAAAATACGAGCATGGTGCGACACACACACACGTACGAGGGGGGCTCAAAGCCATCACTCACGATTCACAAAAGACCCAAGGCGAACTGAGCATTCCCTAATAACGTCTCAAACACAGGGATGCCGACATTTCCCCTTAGACAGCCTGCGCCGCTGTGGGGCCGCCGTCACTCCGCCGGCCTGCCCTCCAGCTGCCGGCATCCTGCGCAGTGGATCTGCTCTAAACAGGATTTCCAGCTCTTCCCGTTAATAAAGAAAACAGATTAGGGGCCCGTGACACCGGCAGACTGCTTTGAAGGCCACTCTTCCCACAGCGTGCTGTTGATTCAGCATCTCTAATTTATTTCTCCCTTTCCTGTCCCTCCCCTGGTCTGCTAGCGGCTATTCTCTGCCCTGCTCTGTCAGCAGTCCTCTTTGACCCTGATGCTGCCATTGAAGAGGATGCTCATGGGAAATGTAGTCATCCCACCCCAAGGTTGCCGCTGACCCCCAAAGGCTTCGTCTCTGCTAAATGTTCCCCGCCGCCCGCTCCTGTGGTACTCTTCCTCCCGGGACAGTTGGATGCAGCAACGGCAGGACATGCACCGGATCACGCAATGATCCACCTGGTGCTGCCCTTCTGAGCACAAAGCCTGATATAGTCAACGAGTAAAACTTTGATGGAAAAAGCAAAGGATGCCAACTGCAGCATCAGCATTTCCAGACCCATGCCCCCCCCCCACACACACATAGCCCCCCCCCACTCAGTTTGGTTACCCACCACAAAATGCCCTTAAGCTTGAGCACCCTGACAGCTTTGCACGAATGATAAATAGTCGGATTGTATATGCAGCAGGCCCGTTAACCCCCCCCGTCCCCGCACCCAGGGGCCCACCTTGTGGTTTTTCCCGTGGCGATACATCATCCAGTCCTCGCCGTTGGTGCTGACCTCCAGCTTGAAGGTGGTAACAAAGTAGGAGGTCTGCGTCTGCTTGGAGATGGCGCCCTGGCTGGCGATGCCGGTCAGCACTTTCAGGAAGTTCAGGTCCACCTGGCCAGGGCGATGAGGATGACGAGGGGAGAGGAAGAAGGAGGGAAGACCATGGTTAATTTAGCCGCCTCCCTGGAAGGAGGGAGCCCGCTGCTGGGAAGGAGCCTTGGGGTGCTCCCCAGGGCTGGCCGATCGATGGGGACGGGGCTCTAGGCCTCTGTTAGCTGCGGTGATAATTACTGCCAGTTCTGCACGATAGGTGTGATTTTTCACTCAGAGCGAGTTCCGTGTCCGGCGTCACGCCTGGCGTGCTTCCAGTGAGGCTCTCGCACTCCCCGTTTGCCCGAGCGTGTGCAGAGCAGCGAGGATGGCTCGTTATCCGTCAGGGGGACAGGTGTGGTGTTCGACCACCGCCCCCCACCTATCCCCCTCAATCTGAGCCACGGCCGAGAAAAGACAAACGCACCCGGACGCAAAAATCGATAGCCCCGAGGATTCTTGCTAAGTGTTTATTCCGTGGAAAGGACCCTCATCCGTCAGGGGGCAGTTACCAGCAGAGCGCGGGAAAGGCAGCGCCACGGCTGCCATCTTCTAGCCGAGCCAAACCGAAGTTCTAGAACACAAGCTCCAGCATCGATGTGTGCTGGACGACTGCTCTGGACTTTCAAAGCATCCCTCTTGGCTAACTAAGAGCCAGACAGACCCGCACCCCCCCACCCCCGATGGTGTGAGAATAAACGACACACCAGCTGGAGCTGCTTTTAACACCTCCCTGCCGCTGGACCCGTATCAGTCATCGCTCGCTGTTCTATCATTAGATGCCCCCCCCGACACCTGCCTCCTTGCATTAACTGTTTCATTGTCCTAGGTGCCCTGCTCCCGGCTGTTGACTAGTGGCTTGAAGGTGTCGTGTTTCCCTCTACTGGCTGTATGTGTGTGTGTGTGTGGGGGGGGGCTGGCAGGCATTTGGGGCGGGCCCACCTGGATGTACTCTTTGTTGCTGTCATCGCTGGGCGTCCAGGCATTGTCATCATTGTTGAGACGCGCCTGGCGGGGTGACCAGCGACCATCCATGTAGGAGGAAGAGGCGGTGATCTGCTCATCCGAGATCTTCTTGGACTCCATGCCGAAAGGCGTGCTGCAGTGGAAGCCTGGGGCGAGTGGGGGGGGGGGGAGTCAATGTGACAGAGCACCCCAGGATGGATGGATGGATGGCGAGTAACAGGAGGGAGGAGGTACTCACTGTTGCTGACTTGCTTTTGCGTCATATTGTATCGAGCTGAGAACCCATCCTTCGCCACCGCCATGTCCGTGTGGAAGGTGAGCGACAGCAGGCCCGTGGATGAGTGGATTTCAGGCGGGGGCTTGGTGCCACAGTAACGTCCAATCATTGGCCCCACTGCCAACACACAGAACCGTCATGGCGCTGAATGGGCCGCACCCCGGACATTTCAAAGCAATCAAATGGCTCCTTGAGGCTCCTTGTTAAGCTCAAACTGAACAAGGGGGGGGGCGCTTCTCTATCAGAAGACAGAAGACCCATCTGCTCCTCTTCCCAGCTCCCCCCAGCTCCCAGATGCCACCTTGTGGATGCTTCTGCTTTTTTATGGTTTACTGAGACACGTTTTTTCCTCAATCTAGACCATGTGAAGAACATAGTGATAGGGATGGGTGAGGTGCTGCTCCGCCCCCTCCCCACTCTGTAATAAATGCCCCTGTGGCCCACAGCCCCGCCGAGATTCTGAGGGATGGATGCCGTTAAGGGAGGGCCGAAACGAGCGTCGATCGATTCAGGGCATTGATTTTTCTTTTAGGGAGAGTGGGCACTTCAAAGGGCCTCTTGAACAAATGGTAAAAAAAAACAATCTGACCCATCAACAAGATAGAACCATGGTACCTAATTGAGGGCCCCCCCCATCAACCAACACGTTCCTCCAGTCTATCTTCCCTTTTTGAGTTTATGCTGAGGGAGAGGCTCTTCCTCTGAGGAAGACGAGGTAGAGGAACAGGTGGGGGGGGGCATGGTGACACACCAGGAAACAGGAAAGTCCCCCCCCCCGCTTGTTTTACACCGGTGGCTCTGCTGTCCCAGCTCTCCCTGGCTTGCCAAGTTCTCTCATTTTGGGAGGGTGTTACATCCTGCACTCTCAGCCTGATAAAAATAAAATACCCTGATATCTGTGTCCGATTAAACATTAGCACAGCTGCAATCCCCACCCTCGACAAATACCCTTAATAGCGGACATAATGGCTTTCTGGCCCGCCTGGTGTAAACCCGGGGCTCTGGACTCTGTTCTTGGCCACAGCCTGCAACGTGTCGCATGCCAGGGTGCATATAAGCTGCTGCTGCCACTGCTGGGGGAGGGGCATAATGCCCCATGTGTCGTAACATTTAGTTGATTACACATGGTGGCACGTGGACCCGCCCCCCATCTGTTTATTGACCTCCCTGATCTGGCACCAGCAACGCCCCCTTTCAATCCACAACCCGCCGTAATGCTGACGACCCGTCACGTCAGGACTCACCCTGCGGCAGGCCATCCCACAGCTCCAGCCAGTCGTACTTGCAGTCCGACTCGCCCGTTATCAGGGGATCGTTTTCCAGGTCAAAGGTCAGGAAGGTGAGGATTATATCCATGCGTGGTGGGGCAATGATGATGAAGTTGCACTCCAGGTTGTGGGGGTACTTGTCGGGGAACCCCGGCGATTCAATCACGCCGGACTGGCTGGTGAAGTTCCGAGAGCAGAAGTCCGAACCTGGAATGATTCACGACACGTGGCATTGGTGGGGTGGGCAGGGCGCGGTGGCCATTTGAAAAACAGCTATGATCCAGGAAAGATAACAAACAGCAGGAGGACCGGCAGAGGACAGAGAAAACATAAGAGGCCAATACACATTCTGAGATGATACGGTGTGCATTAAAACAAGTTCGCCCTTCAGTGGCGAGAAAAACCCTCCTGTTCTGCTCTAAGAGCAAACTAGAAGGGCCATTTGGCTGTTTTTGTTCAGCTGGGATTCACCGGCAGACCCCCCCTTCGCCCCCACCCTCTTCCTGGTTCCTGTCACAGAGGTTACAGGACACTGCAGAACCTCATTAATGTACATACAGGATGTGAGTATAGGTGACTACAGGGTCCTGTTTCCTGTCTTACTAAAGGTTATGATATGAGTTTATGTTGTGGCGGTCTGACTGATACCCAAAAGCAGCTTGCAAATCTTTACCCATTTGTACAAGTCCAGGTTAAGTGCCATCCTGAAGGGTACCGCGGCAAATGGAACGGAAGGCCTGCTTTTACCTCACGGCGCAAGGATTGGCGCTAACAGACCTGAACAAAATCGCTAAAGGAACGCCGACATGCAGAGTCAGCGAAAGCGTGCTTTGCGACCCGATGCCCCTCAATGAGGTCTGCCCGACACGCCTGGGCTCCGATTTTACACCCCGTCTGTTTGGCTGTCAACATCTTAGGAGCTAAACTGAGGTAAAACTGGGACACAAAGTAAATTTGTAGGGAAAATGCAGAGTGGAGAAGCAAACGAGCACAGAAGCAGACAAACAAGCATATACATAAACAGACTACCGACAGACGAAAATAGAAAAACAAACCACCACATAAAAAGCTAACAAGTAAACAAAAACAAAAAAAGACAAGCACAAGAACAGACAGACAGATGAAAATCCAACTCAAGCAGGCTGATATTCATAAATAAACTTTAAAAAGTTATTTAGCATTCTCAGGAAGGAGGAGTTCAGAGCTCAGAGCTGCTATTCCAACCCAAACAGAGAGTGTATAGAGTTGCACACAGCACTCTGGGCTTGTGTTTATGATTCCCTAATGGAAAAGCATCAACCACAGCTAGGTGTGATTCCTATCAGTGGCCAAAAATAATGCATGATTATTTTCTCAGGCATTCCAGTTACCGAGGCTGGGGATGCCGCCCGGTCAAACTTCCACCTATAGGAGAGGAGTCATATATCACCTAGAAATGCGAGTGATCACACGGCAGGAAGGACAAACCGCGGGTGTAACAGTATTCCACTAAATGAATAGAGTGCAGATATAGACGCAGGGCAGGGGAGTGACACAAGCTCCCTGACGCTCCAGCTCTCCTCACGACTCCTCGCTGCAGCACACGCGACTCTGCGGCTGATGGCTGACACACGTGCAGGGGGACACGTGCACAAGTGCACATGCATGGGTGGCATCTGACAGGTAATGGACGGCTTCATTTTCACATTCCCGGGGTAGGGGCAGCGGGGCTGCTGGCATCCTCCGAAATAGGTGGCGTGGGACTGGGGGCCGGTGTAAGGCAGCCGGCTGGGACAGAAGGCCAATCAGGTGGCGGCGAGCGGCCCGGCAGCCGGGTAACTGCAATTCCGGGCCTATTTATACACAGCCTCATCTGCTGCGACCTTGGCTGAGGCCAGGCGAGGTCGGCCATGGCAGGGAAGGACGCCACCTGCTCCGGAGGACGAGCGCACGCTCAGCACCTCCAATTTGCCACTCGTCCTGCCCTATCGGTCAGTGGAGACGGTGCCTGGGACCTGTGGGGCTCTACAGAGGTTAAGGGGGGCCCGACCGAGAAACCTCTATCCCAAATGGAGCCCCCTCTGCCTCACTGTTCCTCTTGGCTTGGGGACAGGTGACAGGAATAAGGTGACAGTGACAGGGCACACGGGACATGCTCCCCAGGGGATGGAGAGATGGCGGCTCCTCTTCACAAACATGCCATTACAAATAATGATGCACGAGTGTCTTTGTTGTGGTGCGCACATCCTGTGCTCCTGTCATCGAGGCCATGGTACCAGTGCCTCCTGCGGGCCAATCAGAGGATGCACGGGTAAATCCAGTGAGCCTTTGTAGTGTCGGTGCAGTGCTGTGACCGGCGTGCACCTGCAGGTGGTGTGAACACGAATTCAAATACGGGTGCCAGATCTGTATGTGCGTGTACATGTTTATGTGTGGTGAAAGCCACTACTGAAAACATTCCACCCCTTCCAATTGGTTCATTCCATGCGATGGCCCCGCCCCCCAATCTGCGATCGCAGCGAGCTGGGACTGGCGAGATGCTTTCTCTCAGGGATAGCTGGCCGGCCGGGTTAATGGGTGTTGCAGTCACTTTTGGGGTAGAAACAGAGTCTAGGTGGCTTCATGATCGAGCAACCTGCCATTGGCCAGCATACACCAACAGCTGCCCAGCTATGGGCTTGCTGATGCGACAGCGATGCTTTTCACAGGAATATGCTAACTGAATTAACACTAAGACCGGTGGCACATCTGTGGGAGACACCTGGTGTTGGCCGGCTGTCAATCACAGACAGCGATGCTTGCTCCCAACCCAAGAGGACCTAGGGGGGTGAAGAAGGGCTCCAAATGAGGGCCTTGTCTGTTGGGCTGAGACATGAGGGTGGTATGGGAGAGGAGGAACAGGCAGAATGGAAAGGAAAGGTATCTGCATAGGGGCAACAACAATGATGGTGGTACATCAGAATTTTGGTGGGGGTGCTTCAGAAACAACCCCCCCCCAGCTGGCTCTCCATGTTGTTATCAGTGAGAAGCTGCCCGGTTGTAAATGCAGCGACTGCATCCAAGTCACAGCTGGCTAAAACTTAAGTGGTGCTGATCTGTTAAAGTCCATATGTGTGGTTTTTGGGGGTTTTTTTGGGTCCTCTTAATCATTCTCCTCCCAATTCACAAAAAGGCCCCTCCCTGAGGAGAGGCCGACATATTTTTAGGCTTCTGGCGGAGTCCTGTTCTACATGGCAGGTCTTTGGAACATAGTGAAAAATCATCCATTCAATAACTTACAGGACAAAGTGTTCTGGCTGAGGGCAACCTGGCCAAATCCCAGAGACACCCAGAGGTACATTGCTGCGGGAGAAAGGCTCGATTTCCTGTCAGACTGAGCCTCCCAGCTGTGGGGGGGCGGAGGAGTGTTCCTCTATGTTACATATTTCTGTGTATCGCTTAGAGGGAGTCCCCCCACTCCACACACACACATACGCATGCAAACACATACACACACATGCATGCAAACATACACACATGCAAATACACACACACACACTAAGCCCTGCCACGGGGGGCTCCTTACTTTCCTTTCCTTCTTTAACGAGTACACGGCGTTTTTGGTTGATATGGCAGAGGCCTGGGATGTCAAGCTAATGCGGTGGCTGGAGCAGCGTAAGTGCGTGCTGTGTTTCAACACCATCTGTCTCTGTCACACTCACAGACACACACACAGGTACTCACAGGCAAACACACTCACAGACAAAAGCACTAACATGCAAACGTGCTTGTAAATGCAGTCACACAAAAATGCCATCACAGGCAAATGTGCTCACAGGCAAACGCATTCAGAGCAAACACACTCACGGGAACGCACTCACAGCAAACACACTCACAAGCAAAACCCACTCACAGCAAACGCACTCACAGGCAAAACCCACTCACAGTAAGTAAATATGCTCACAGGCAAACACTCACAGCAAATATGCTGAGGCAAACATGCTCACATGCAAACGTGCTCACAGGGAAATGCACTCACACCAAATGCGGTCACAAGAACGCACTCACAGCAAACACACCCACAGCAAATGCACTCACAGGCAAACAAACTCACAGCAAATACTCTCACAGGCAAACACGCTCACAGGGAAATGCATTCACAGCAAATGCGTTCACAAGAACGCACTCATAGCAAACCCACTCACAGGCAAATGCACTCGCAGAAAACATGCTCACAGGCAAACGCACTCATAGCAAATACACTCACAGCAAATGAGTACCCAAATGAGCAGCAAGAGATGGCATGGTACCCTCCATAGACCCATGCCAGTAGGGGGTTTCTGTCATTCCCATTTTACTGTCATTACCTCTAACCCCAAATTTGATAAAACTTCAGCTTCTTCTTGTATTTCTTTTAAAAGGGAGATGAAGTTCTTAAAAAGGCATTTATCTTCCTATCAAGCCTGAAGAACCTGTCCCCATGCAGACGTTACCTCCCACTCACACCGGCAGCTCAGGGACAACACTCACATTCCGCTCTGAATGACAATTTACGTCTCACTCTGGGTGACAGCCTCCGCCTACAGAGATGGAACATGCCGCTCACACCTGCCACTAGTCCTTGGGGGTGGAGGGTGGTCCAGAAATGGTGTCCGTTTTCAGCTGTGAGCTGTTTAAAGCCTCGCTTCCCCTCAGCCCATGCCCCTGAACCACAGAATATTCGAACGATGCTGGTGGCAGTAACCCCTGCCCCCGGCAGACAGCAAGAGGCCCCCCCCGGTGCCGACTCAGAACGTGGACCAGCACGAGTGTTGTGTTTGTAACATCACCCGCCCACCCCCCAGGGAGGAGAGATCAGAACTCAATTAGGCAGGCATTTCAGGAATGGTCTCTGAACAGTGACACCTGTGAATGTCGCCCCCCCCATAACAGTATTCCTCCAGCTTTCAACCACCCCGCCCCCCAGCCCATGCTGCTGGTACGAGGACAGACCCCACACGGTACCGCCTAGACGACAGGAAGAAACACATTGAAGCTGCTTCCGGTTTTCATCAACTTCCAGTGCTGCTCACTGCCCCTTTTATTATCACTCTTTCGCTTAACAGATATCGGTATCCTGGATACTGCTAATGACTTCCCCTCTTCACAATTGAATGCTTCCCCCTAATTATATAGCTGGATATTTACTGAAGCAATTCGAGCTCCTGAAGTAATGCAGAGCCCGTTCTTACTGAGACTGCAACGAGCTCTTCGAGAACAAGGACCTGTTACCTAAGAACCACTTATCTACAGCTCAGGAAGGGTCTTGCACCTCTATGACTTAAGCAAGGTGCTTGGGATGAAGTATGACTGTAAAATCACAAGCTGCTTTGCATAAAGGGGTCAGTGAAGTACAGGACATCACCGCAGAAGGTAACGCAATGGTCAGAATCCTGATGACCACAATGCGATCGGTGGAGGCGAGGGCACTGACCTGTGCGCAGGATCTCGTAGCGCAGCGAGAAGCCCGCCCCCTGGTGGGCGTAGTCGGAGACGAACTTGATGTGCAGCACAGGCCCAGAGGAGACGATGGGGGGCGGGGCGATGTTGCTACAGTGCTTGCCCAGCAGGTCAGCGGACTCCGAATTCCCATCACGTATCTCAATGAAGTCGTACCTGAGGAGATGGGAGGGGTTAGCAGGAAATCCTTTGAAGATGGTCATGGTGGCTGCACAGAACTGCGGACCCATTACCGCCTGGTCTGGGAGCCCTCTGACCCTCGACCAGAATTTGAAATGCACCAGTCTGCCCTGGACAGGTCCCAGGAGGAGGACTACAGAACTGACACCAGAACCTAAAATCAGGGTAACGGGCAGGGGTGCCGCTAGATACTTTGGACCCCAAGAAAGCATATCATATTGGCCCCCAACACAGCCCAATGCTCTAAATATTTTAGGGCCCCTTGGAATAGTCCTAACTTTCCCCCTCTTTATGGTACCCATGGTAATAAGCACAGAACTGTTCCGGTCCCAAACGTGGTTCTGTCCCGAAAAAGCCCCTGTCCTGAGGCCCTGACCCTTCTGGGGATCCACCCCCCCTACCCCCACCCCTGTCGCCACCTCCCCAAGCGAGTCCAATCTCATTTAGCTGTGATGCATACAAATCAGTTAGCACAGCAAAGGCTTCGCACCTCCGAGCGGAAACGGACTCTCACAGCAGAAGGAGCAGTGCTGGTTGGCATCGTAACGACCCAGCGACGCGGAAAAACACCAGCTAGCCTCCTATTCAAGGCCCAAATTATTCTTGTCACTTCAGTGACTGAAAGTCAGGCCCTAAAACCTTCAGCAGTAAACAAATAAAGAAGATAACAGGCTACTGGCCCAGTGGGGCAAGACAATGGGGACCAAAGTGATGGCAGAACTGGCTCGGCCGGCTAATAAGGCTTGCTCACTCACCGTGAAACGGACGTCAACCTTGCAAGGACGGGCCTGGGCTGAGTCACGGAGCAGGTGGGTCTGGCCTCCAGGCTTCAGATCCAGGTCTCCAGCCCTGGGTGCTACACCCAGCTGATAGTAGGATAGTACTCCCCCCCGAGTCCTTTGGGAAGAGCATCTGTCACCAGGCTCTGCAGGATGCCTTAGACAGAGCCTTTAACAAGTCAAGTGAGACCATTTTACCCCGGGGGCGGAATGCGGGGTAACCGGGAATGTCGTTCATGGCTCTGATGTCCCCAAAGGGCTACTATCCGCCCGGCCAGAGTCCTCGTGGAGTTGTGGTGGTCACGCCGTTCACTACGCATCCGCGTATGCATGATGTTATGTTTCCGAGCTCCCGCCATTGGCTGGTGAGCACAATGTCAAATATAAATTGCTCAGCTCTGTGGGGGGTGAGGTGACTGACTATTTACCTCTTGCCCCTGCCTCGCTGCAGTCACAGAGTCATCTGCCAAGGATCATGTGACCAGCATTATTGTGCCGAGGTAGGGGGTGTTGGTGGGGGGCAAATAGGCACTCATCCCTGTGTAACGGAATCCATCAAGTGTCCGACCATGCCTCCTAACTTCCATCCCCTGCTACAGGGACCCAAAATAGCCTCCCAACCCCCAACCCCCCCCACCATGCCTTGCCCGTCCGTCTGTGTCCTTCCCCTGTTCACCCGGGTCACAGTCCTTCTCGCCCCATCACCTGCCATTCCTATCACAGGAGACCGTTCACTGATATCCTGCCCTGGGTAAAAACAAGCCCTCAGCACATGTAGCTTGGGGGTGCGGGGGGGTGGGTGTTTGGGGTGCCTTTCTCCGGGTGAAGTATGAGTTAGTTTTTAATGGGCCAATGACAGTGCAGACTGAGGCTCCACTGTCCAATTAGGGCTGAGGGACTCAATATTTATGAGTGACATCGCCCGGCCAATGTAGTCCTCCACTGTCTCCCGGAGATATGGGCTTAAAATAATGCCGATGATATTTACTTAACTGATGTGGTCCTGCTGTTACGTAGAGCCGGGGGAGGGGTTCAGTGCAGCAGAGTTTGTCCGTTTGGGCGTTTGTTATGTTCCCATTAAACAAGCCGTGGCAAATTCCAGTGAGTAAAGACCTCTCAGCCTCCATTCATGATGAGGTCTACAAGAGTCTGAAAATCACACCCTAGGCTGCCCACGGGCCCTGAGCCACTCACCCCCCCCCCCCACACACCTCCCAATTAGTCCCGCCAAGGCGACAGCGCCTATGCTGATATTCTCACCGTATATGTGTGGGGGCCTCTTTAGGCCTCTCCTTATTTCCAGTGATGGTGGCTCTGGTCTACTGGCATTGGTGGGCCAGACATGTACTGGGAGACTATAAATGACAGCTACAGAACCTGGGATATGGCTTTCTGGTAGGAACAGTCCCATTCAGGTGAGGAGGTACCTCCCTGCTCAGGTGCCCCACCCCTCTCCACCATAACAAACACTGCAGCTCCCATGGGCCTGTCTCACGCCACACCAATGAGGGACAGCTTGTTTACCAAGCCCTCCCCAATCCCAAGCCACTCTTTCCGGCATCAGCCATTAATTGTCTTTTGCACATTTCCTGCCTCTCAGCCTGGGAGTTAGTTTCACACCTATACAGTGCCCCCTCCCCCGGCACACAAAGCAGTGGTACCACCCGTCCCCCCCTTCGCCCTGCTCATGGTCTGGCCCACTTCTTGAGCGCACCAGGCCTCAACCCGGATTACCGACAGCATATGAAGTCTGCGTTTTGTCATGGAGACCGTGGCTTCCAAAAGGATGCCCAATGTCTTGTGAGGAGTGACAGTAGGGAGCAGGAGAATGTGAAGCCCAACCAGAGAGTGCTTATTGTTGTCCCTGCAGCTTTGGAGCGTGGACTCCACTGGAGGGACAGCAGTCAAGTGCAAAACTGGAAAGCGCTTGATGAACTTTAGTGAGCTAAACACTGATTCTCTTCAGAAGCACCGACCAATCTGAGATCTTCGAGGAATACAGGGAGTCAAGGCTCTTTCACTTTAGAACTGACTTCAAGAACCTCATCTGGTCACTGTGGAACAGATAAGATGGAAACATTTTCAGCACAAGCAGCAGTCAGGGATCAGAGGGAGCTTACAGCCGTGTATCCACACAGGTCAACGCTTGGATGTTTGATATCCAAAGAGCGACAAGCCTGACTTTGGAAGCTCTTATGATGTTCCCGCTGAGAGCCCTGGAGCATCAAGTGGGCAATGGAGTGGGCTTCCGGGTCAAAGAGTCTGATCGCTCACCTGAGTGGTGGGGTCTCTGAACCACAGCACCAAGAGAGATGGGTATTAACACCACGGGAGCCAGGTTTGGAGTGGCAAAGTGAGGAACCGCCTGGGACAGTGTGGTGAAACCCTCTTAAAGTCAGTCCTGGCTACATGCCACAGGGGACGTGAGAGGTGGGTCTCCACATGGCTGGTGCGTGTGCTTCCTAGCAGGAGTAGGGAAAAGACCCTCCTGTTCCTGCCACACTGACCCGGTTTCTGTTAAGGACCCAGGTAGCCATGCATGACAGCCATCTTAGCGTGAACCTGCACCAGTACCAGAATACCTGCGGATTTTCCTGAGTAAGACAAATGCTTTGGACATCTGGGGGTCACGTCTAAGCCTATATGTGTGGGCAGGAGAAAGTTGGCTGTTTAACCCTTTCCTGTATTCACCTAGCAAGATGCTGTAGCTCAAAGGAAAATACCTCTTTAGCTCTGCCAAAATCCTAGAATCCTGCTTGTTAATGGCTACATCGTGTACCTAACATCAGCAACAACAAGGATTACAGTAGCCAACACTAATGAAAGGCAGACTTGATGTAACTACGCCCAGCAGGAGGCAGAGGTGACCTCCCTAGCCTGTGTCTCCACCCCTGAGGCCCACCAGTCCCTCATTAGGAGCCAGGAATCGCCGGTGGCCTCCCTCCATGTTCTCAAACCATACAGATCATTAATTCCTTGATAAAAATGAAAACCAAAACAACAAGTCGTGTGGGAATGCTGGGAACGCCTTCTCGCATCTGCCTGGCAACAGAAAGGAGGAATGGCGTGTTTTTTGGGGCGACCAGCAGGCATAAACCCCACATTCCATTACTCTGCTCAAGGTCCTCATACCGGGAAACATTCAAACATCCACAAGGATAATCGCTCTCCTAATCTCCGGGGTGAAATTCACCTCCCTCTCTGTTAAAAAGACACAAATGAAGCCGAAAATGCAAAAATCGGTGTTAGGCCAGCAAAACATACCAGAGGATGGCAACACAAATAATCCACAGCCTGGAGAAGCTACCATTCTGACAGATTCGGGACGAACTGCCTGCTCGCATATCAACAACATCGGGAAATTGGGTGGGGGGGGCAGCCCTTGCAGGAACCTATCAATAAATAAAAACTATTTCACCGTGGATAATATCAGACCCGGATTAACTGGCTCCCCACCCCTTCTTTTGTGGAGATGCAATTTACTTGGCCTATGGAGAGCAGGATAAGGAAATCGCGCTGTGAGTAATAAGGCCATCCCCACGTTTCCATCGGCGGGGTGATAAAGAAAGGGAGAGTGAGAAAAGAAAGAACGGGCTGGAGATGTAGATCGCCCTGGCGATACATCTTGATGCATCATCCACCTTTCGTTACATTCATAGAGCATCAATCAATTCATATCCTAGAGGCAGGTGGCATTTTGTGCTGGGCGTATATCTTCTGTAAATTAAATTGTGAATGATAATAATTTTCTGGGACCTTTAGCAGCTGGGAAAATGCAAGGAATATCCTAAGGCCTGATGGTTGCCATGGAGGTTTGAACGGAACCGACGTCCTGCGTGGAGAGAGCTCAGGGACCAATGGGAATAAATTCAACACAACTCATAGACCAATGGGAATAAATTCAATATGACTCATAGACCAATGGGAATAAACTCAATATGACTCATAGACCAAGATCAATGAGCTACAAGAGTGTATTGCAGTTGGTCTGTATATAGTCAACATAGCTCACAGACCAACGGGACTGAGATTAACAGCATACAGGCCAATAGCTATAAACTCAACACAGCTCACAGACAAACAGGAATAAACTCAAACCAACGTACAGATCAATGATGAGAAAACCTTGAGCACACTGAGATATTCACAACCACAATTTTCTCTATCACATGTGACAGAGAGCATAGAACTCTACTTAATTTGGGCATTTGTGGGCAATTCGACGGGCTTGTCACCATCATGGGGTAAGAGCGGTCAGTGTGGACGTTTGTCAGTGTGACACAAAGCTCCTCTGATGCAGCTTCTGAAGCAGGGCTGCACTGACGACTGAGCTTTTACTTGGCCTCCTTCAGGAGTACCGATGGATCAAACTGGCTTCTGAACTCTCTTCAGTCTGGATTACTCTAATTAAAAAGAATCATAAGGAAATGTGTGTTTCGGCTCCATGGTGTCACTAACCTTCTGCCAGCCTTCTGGTGTAAAACCCCTCTTCACATTTCAGTGACAACAATACATACCGCAGAAGTCTTATCTTGAGGAGATGGAGTGCTTATTCTTAGCCTGAAGGTGGTTGACAGACGCCCCTACTTATATGCTTCTGTTGTGGGATAGGTGGTCCAGCACAGTGGGTGAGGGGTGACATAGCTTGGCGTCCTTAAACTCCATGTGGGTTAAGACCTCATCTTGGGGTGAAGTCTCCAGGTTGGTCTTTCAAACAATAGTGCCCTTAATTCAAGAACAACCCCCCGCCAACTTCACCCTTGCCCTTTGACCTGATCCCATCTCTGTTACTTGATCTCAGAGCCACAAAGGCGGCATGTCTATCTCTGAATCACCCACAGAGCTTGTCCTGTTCCCCACACAAAGACAGGCCTGTCATCTTCTGCGCTCCATCAGAATTTGCTGTCTCAAGGCTGATGAATGAGCACAGCACGGAAGTCTGCGGGTGGCATGGGTAAACATGGTGTGCTGGCACCCTGACATCAAGACAACTGGTGCACTGTTCTGTTGACGTCATCTACTTAGAAATCACTTCTCATTCTAAATTAATATCTCCTCTGCTGACTTTTCCCAATTACCTGCCTTCCCGCCGGAACTGCCTGGCTCAACGCCACACAGGATTTCAATAAGTTACCGTCTCTCCATCGTGCCCTACCATCAGCAACACGGGCCGAAGATCAGCCCCCCCGAGAAGGCAAAAGCTGACTCAGAGCCCAGCATCTACTATAAAGTTCAGAAGCCCCCAGAAATGTCTGTATTATTGAATAAATAAAAACATCACAGTGAGATTCTGTATCTGGCAGGTCTATAAAACGGGCCTGCTCTCTCAGTGATCCTTGGCATGGCAGGATGTCGGATGCAGTTGCATGGTCTACAGGTGTACATTGTGAAACACATCATGGGGGAGTTTGTAAGAAGATCTACCATGATTGAGATCTAATGCTCAAGTCACCGCAGTTCAATGAAGGCAGTTCAGACAGTAAAATATTTATACTGTCAAATCAATAAGAAATCACTGAGGGAAAAAAAAGAATTGACATATTTGTATATAACTACTTAATACAAAGAAACCTCAAGCAATGCACAGGTGAGATGAGAAGCTTGATTTCCCTCTGACAGCTCAATAGGACCAATGTCAGTGAGGAAATCACAGTCTGTAGGCACTCTCTGGCAGATACTCTACATTACGTCAGCATTCCAAAAATACAGGCATACACACATGAACACCTGGGCCAGCAATTGTAAGCAAACCACATGCATTCCAAATGCTTCATTGCCGTACCGGAAAAGCACAAGGCGCAGAAGCCTTCCACAGCACTGCATGTCCACCAGCTCGGAGCATGAAGGTCAATAATCGCCCAAGGCGGGCAGACCATCTGAAGATTTTATCTACCCTCTTTTCCAAACTCTGTGGCTCTCTGGAACTGATAGCTAAGTAAGGAGGTGCCATTCAACCCATCTGAGTATTGTATAAACCACCGGGAGGCTGAGATGGGATCTAATGTGGTTTCCCGGCAATAAGTGGTGGACCTTCTGGATAGGGAAGCACTTCCTTCTTGTACTTGATCTTAGTGACTGGTATCTTTTGTCATCACACTGCAGTATGGCTCAGACCGTGTTCACTTGGCCACCCCAATAAGTCCTGAGATGCAGTTCTCTTCCTGACCAACAGAGGGTGGTAAAAACAATACTTGCAAAATGTAAAAATATGATCTGAAATTTTACTTACTCAAATATGTTTCTGGACATCTATAGCTTATTACTGGATGTAAATTAAAACCAAATCCCTGGGTATCCAAATGCTGCTGATCAGCTGAAAACCAGCAGGAATCAGCATATCATTCCAAAACATGAGACTTAGATGCGAAATGCACCACGCCACTGACAGATGGGGAGCAGTATTTCAGACAGGCTTGGAAAATTCAGCATTTCAGAGAGGAAATCGGAGAGAAAACCCTGAGTTTGCCTTCTCCACCTCTGCCTTATCCAATGCCCAGCAGCTGTGCTTAGCTAATTAGAAGAATCCACAATTCCCTGCCGCCCATATCCCCCCCCCCCCACACCTCTCCTGGGGTCGGCCACCTCACCTGCAGTCCAGCTTCTCCAGCTCGAAGTGGGGGTTGAAGTTGAGAACGATCCGCTGTGAGGGTTCGGGGGCTGTGATCACCCAGAGGCAGTTCTGGTGGGCCGGGTACTCGAGGGGGTAGCCGGGGGATGTGATGTAGCCGGCATCACTGGCGTCCAGCTGACCGCCACACCCGCCGCCTGGGAAGATAGGAAGTCTCCTCTGAATGAACGTGTCACCTACGTCCTGCATCCTCCCACATAGACACACACAGACACACACACGCGTGCACACACACACATGTTTGTATCCATATCTGTGTAGGGAGTCATCATTCATTCCTATAGGAAAAAAAAATTGAAAATTGAGTTTTCCCTTGTGGAGACTGAAAAAATGGTCCCCACAACGTCAAAATAACAGGTTTTTATCACATTGCGGCAACATTTGGTCTGCAAAATATAATGTATACCTGGACGACATACACACATACACACACGCACGCAGACCCTAAGAATGACTTCACATACACACATTTTCAAACCCCTTATCTAGCAGAGGTATGCTGGAACCCAGCCCAGGAAGAGCAGAGCACAGAGCGGGGGGCACCCAGGATGGGACGCCAGCCCACCATGGGGCACACACACACCATCACACCCCCCCATCTTCTAGCCATTTCCCGATACATGGCAGCAGGACACAGTCACACAGGAAGGGCCATTTAGAGACTCCAGTTAAACTAGTTACACGTCTTTGAACTGTGGCAGGAAACTGGAGCATCGGGGGGAGACTCGGGCTACTGAAGGGGGCAGAGAACTCCACAGACACAGAGGGGTTTGGACCTCAGACCCTGAAGGTGTGAGCTGACCCAATAATCATCCTCTTCGGTATCATCATCTTTACTTGCAGAACAAGGCAAGATACATACAAGAAGCACCACCATAATCTATTTTTAAGAAATGCATGAAACAAAAACCTATAAAAACAAGCCCACAGTATATTTAGTGAAAGAAGCTCCCAACAGCTGAGATGTTTAATAAAAAGCCAGTCACTGGCTTCCCTTCTGCCCTCTGGGATAGCCAGCAGGCCCTTATCTGAAGGTCTAGGAGGACTTAAGGAGATGAACTCCAGTGCCAAGGTTGTTTAAACCTATTTCTCTGACCTGCGATACGTGGCCTAATTTCCGACACTCACTCACTCAGTTCCACTCTCCTTTTCAATGGCAGATGCAAGCTGATCGCTGCTGTTACTCTGCTCAAAAATAACCAGGGGGGTGTTCAGCATTCTCCAGTGTCTATCCAGGGTCCTGGCCAACACTTTAAATATTGGGATGGAATTTTGCAAGCCGCTCTCACTGTGGAACGAGGCTTCCCATTGGACAGGATATCTCAGCCAGTAAGTGAAGGTCACCGGAAGTTGCACATATATAATCTCTGACCGAGAGTTGGTCCTGACAAGGTCCGAAACTAGGTACTGGCACTGCTCTTAAACTGCACAACAACACACAGTAACCTACATCTCTCACCACTCACTTTCTGCAAAGATGTGTTACAAAGTTAAGATCTAAGGATCTTTTACATTTTATGTTAATAATGCTCACATGCAAAGCTTAGCCCTGAGCACAAACTGCACGACCGTCTCCAATAAGCGTTGTGTGATATCTTACGTATTTCAGTGACACCTTCCTGCAACCGTGTCCAAAACTCTTCATCACACACCCAGCCTGCTCCCGAGACTAACACGTACAAAAATATTTGTGGTGACCTGTAATTAAAAATGTCTAACCCCAAGCCACAAGAAACACATAAAAACTGAACTCTTATTTTTAAAACAAGCAAATGAAGGGCATTTAGTAGAGCAAGGTCCCTCCAAGTCCACATCTTCATGATGTAGCCAAACATGTCCAAGCAAACGCTACCAAAATGACGGGAGTGGCCCAGTGTTGCATTATGGGAAGGGAACTGACAGGAAGTGAGGTCACATAACCGAGGGCATGGCACTTAGCATCTGCAAGGAAGGTAGTGAGTAATTAGGAGAGGCCAGGGCGGACATATTCCTGCAAGAGCATACTGAACCCCCAGAGGCACATTCACCCGCTACCAATTCAGGTCCTGATTTTCAGAGCCGTTCCTCAGCTCACCTATTGGGGGGGGGGGGGCAAAGACCGCAGGACCCAAACTTCCCTGTCATGAAGAGTGCCTTTCCTTTGAAAGTCTGCCTCCATCCAAATGGAAAAAAGCCAAAATTGTTTTAAATGTGATGGATTTGCAAATGGTGACATTTCAAAAAGTTATTGCTGTCTTTTTCCACATACCTTTCAGTTATTGCGGCATTTCAATAGACAACCTACTGCTCTGTGCAAGGCCCCCAAGAAAGCTTCTGCCGCACACACACACACACACACACACACACACACACACACACACACACACACGCGCACGCGCACGCGCGATGCGGAAATCACGTACCCCCTCCCTCTTCAAAGTCGAGGCCTTCACACAGGCACCGCCACCAGCCCCTTTAAACTTCGGGGGAGGAGGAGGGTGGCTGAATTTATGGAGACATGTTACAAAGGTGATGGAGAGCCCTGCAAGTGAGATGGCTTCCCAGAACCTGGACAGGATGTTGAGCGGACATGGCCACAAGCGATCACAACCGTGAGAGACAGCAGTAAGAGAAACATCGGAAATATCCCGCAGGAAGGGACAGAGAGAGACGAAACGCAACAGGTATGCAAACATTTTCAGCAGATAAAGACCCCCCCGCCACCTGAACCAGCTACACCCCATTACACAGATCAATATGCAAGCTTTTATGGGTGGGGGGGGGATTATATGCCCTTTCCTCACAAAAGTTAAGTGATTCTTGCTGATTTCGCCAATTAAATCAGAGGAATGAACAATCAATAAATGGATTCACATGCAGATGTATTAAAGTCCCCACCTCTGCCAGCCATCCTTTCGGGGGGGGGTTAGAGAGGGGTGGAGGAGGAAATACTGATTTGTTCCATCGGGGGAATCTCAGCCCGCCTTCCTATGGGTTTCTAACTCCAGAACCGCCAGGCCCAGCCTGATCTCCCCTCTCCATTCGGGTCACGTATGTCGCCGGTTGCGATGTTGTGCATTCCGCCTGCGACCGCAGAGGCACCCGCCCCACCCACCCCATCATAAATAACCCTAAACGGTGCTAAGCTGTGGAGAGAGAAATGAGAATTCAGCTGCATTATTGATGGTCTTCGAGCGCCTTCTGAATCTTCTCCCGATAGCACTGTTTCAGCACTTTTCACCCCCTCCCCCCTCAACCAGCGCCTCTCGAGATTAAACTAGTCCTGCACTAGCCTCGAATGCAAATGGCCGACCTTGATTCCCAAGATTTACAGATTAACTTCCCACAGAGCTGGGAGAGACTTACTGAATCGCGCTGTGGGAAGGAAGCTACATTCGGAGTGCCGCGCGGAGGCATGTCGTTCACACGCGGCACACGCCAGCCGCACACGCCAGCCGGGTCTCACTCCAAGGCTTTCCAGCATGTTCCATTTGGGTCACTCTAATTCGAGTCCTGCTTAGGAGGCGAGGCACGCATTCAGGTGGGGGGGGGGGGGGGGCTTACTTTCCCAATTAGTAGGGGGAGGTGCTGAACACCCACACCAGGTAAAACTGGCCCCCCCCACCAACTCCGTTTGGGCCCTCAGTAGTCATGACCTCTCTGCTGGCTGTCTGACGACCAGTAGCTCTTCAGGGACATCTGACTGGCCCTACTGACCCCAACTTCCCCCCCCGCCCCACACACACACATACATGCACATTGCAGCCAGTGAAGCTCTCCCCTGTCCCACCACTGGCCTGACAGAAAGTGGAACATAAAGTACTCTGGCAGGCTGGATGCGAGGGGCTGAAGAACTGCCAAAGACTCACATCTGCCTCTCATCAGTGAGCCGGCTGTCAGCTGAGAGTCCAGCTTCGCCGAGCCCCAGGGATGGCTTTGTATGTGTGTGTGTGTGTGTGTGGGGGGGGGGGGGGGGGGGGGGGGC
>JAODKC010000103.1:312183-328942 GCA_026777985.1 Mormyrops attenuatus | reverse complement strand
GGGGGGGGGGGGGGGGGGGGGGGGGGGTAGCGAGGGCTGTTTACCACGAACCACCAAGCTGGGTGGTGCGGTCAACCCCATGTGGGACACTAGTGTGCGCTCAATACTGGGACCCCCCAATACCACCACCACCACACTACAAAATCAACAGAGCCATAAACCCCAATTCCGCAGTCCCACCAAAGGTGGGGGAAAGGGGTATATACAATGGCCTCCATTCACATAAAAATGATAAGTGATAAATGCTCATTTGCCATTTGCACAATTACAAGTACTGGTACACCGGAATGCTTCTCTATGCTGACCCCAGCTCGGGCTTCACAGCTCGGGGTCAGCCAACATGTGAGGTTAAGGGCCTCGCTCAAGGGGCCATGGACACGCGACCGTTCTGCCCAGGCCGGGGCTCCAACCTCGATGGGCTACAAAGACCACTTTGTGTAAAGGCACACAGGGACTGAGAAACCGGACCACAAAGTCTGTGTGCTCTTACACGTGTGTCCATGCAAGTGCACGACTGTATGGGTCCAGAGACATTTTCTAGTTACCTGCAAAGTTTGAGGGATTTGATTAAGTAATATGCCACTATATATGAAGAACACACTGATAATGCATTTAAATGTCTTTCATATTATAAGAGGATCTGAGTATTCACTCTGAAGTCAATCAAAACAGTCAGAGAATCAGAAGGCTGTGCGTAGCGGCTATACCACAGCTCTGGAGTGGAAATTAAATCATGCAGTTTATACAGCCTTTTATGCTCTGTCCTCTGTCACAGTCCTCTTTCTATGCTAAATCAGTCCTCAGCAAACTGTGAGGAGATAACAAGCACCTGTTAACGTCTGTGGGAAGCGAACAAATCAGCAGCTACTTTTGTTTAAGCTTAAGGACCAACTGATTGCTTTGTCTGGCTGGGAAAGAGACAGATGAAGAGGATGTAGAGGAGATGGGCAGGCCTGGACCTTTTCTTATAAAAAGTGACCTTTGGGTGAGTTCTGCTTATGTCAGCGGGCCAGGAGAGATAGGAATGCTCGGACAGACATGGGGGGGGGGGCTTTGGGACCGCAGCGCTGGGATTCTGAGCTGGATCGGCACGGCGAGGATGAGGAGGTCGCCACTGGGATCTATGTCTCCGTGTCATTTGAAAATGAAAGGGTGTCCTGCAGCCGGATGACCACAGTTACCTAATCTGAGGAACAGAAGCAGGTGTCTGTGTGCAGGAGTGTGAGATGAGGACCAGCTGGATAGCAGATCTGATCCCTTGCTGCTTCATCAGGTGGGATGGGCGCTGACCCACTTACCCAAGGTATGCTAATGGCCACTAAATGGACATTAAAGGTACAATCACTTGTCACCGAGGCTGTACCCTCAAGGGTCTGCCAGCTGCACTCTAGCCCCAGGTGAATCACAGGCATAAACTATGGGGGAGATGGGGAAGTTGTAACCCCCCAGTAATCAAAACCAGCTAATACACCCCCCTGGATCCACTTAAATGGGTGGAGACCTCAACCCCCCCATTGCTCAACACAAAGTTATGCCCTTGAAGTAAATGTACCTCTTAAGGCATAGAAATTAACTCTGAGGAACATTTTTGTATCATCGGGGAAGTAAGCAAATGCACGCATCATAGGACAGGACCCCCCCGGGGGCAATACCCCCGCACCCTTCTGCCAAAATCCATCACGGCTTGGCGAGGATGGTGAGGGGGGGGGGTCACAAAGATCCAGAGGCTTGACAAGAGTCACCACACCCCTCACATTCGCATCCCCATCAAGAGGAAGAGCGCCGGCTGTCCTTCCTGGTGACTGGCACAGCAGAGGGGATGAGTACTGCCTGTGCAGTGATGCAAAAAGCCCCCCCCCCCGCTTCCCTCACCCCGACAAGCTCGCCGGCTGCAGGGAGGCGCACTGATGAGCTATAATATTATTTCTGTCAGAAATAGAATATTATTACATGGAGGCAGAAGAGATTACCACTGTCACTCAGAGCAGCAGAGCGCCAGGGGAAACGGCGCGGCACAGAGCCCCGCCTGCCCATCCGGGTCCAGATTTCATGGCCCCATGTCTGTCTCTTAAATTCTATTTGCCTTGAGGAGGTCAGAAACAAACAAGTAATTAATAATCACTGGCTGAGGAGGGGACCACACAGTGGGGGAATGGGCGTGGCTTATTTGAGTAAAACACCTAGATGGCCGGTATTGTCGTGACAACATGAGCATCTGCCAAGCGGGATTATGGGATTCCTTGACACAATAGCCACCCCCCCAGCTCCCTCTTAGGGTGACTCCCCAGACCACATCTACCTATTTGCTCCACAAAGGGCTGAGATCTCCATGGGCTGCACTGTCTGCCTCCCGGACAGATCCCTGATACAGCACTGCCTAATCCTTGGCTTAATGTCCCCCTTCTCTGTTAGTCTAATAGCCAACTGTAGAAGTGCTGTTTTGGGTGAGAGGTTGGGGGGGGCTCGTGATTGCTGTTACCATGACAACGGGTGTCACAATAAAGGCTGTGTTCCACGCCTGTCCGTGTGCGGCGGGGCTCTCTCTGTTAAATCCCTTACTTTACAGAATAAATGGTTTTAAAAGTGGCCCTGCAGTGACAGGTAGGCCATACCTGTGTGATTTCACTCAAGGGGCGGGGGGATCTGTACTTTACATTTTCCCAGAATGCCATGCTCCTTCTTTGGACCGGGTCTTTTCAATTCGTTCCCAGGGCATTATGGGTAAGCGTTTGTTCCCACGGTTAACCAGACACCGACATCTCCTTAATGAAATCCTCCCCTCCTTAATCCGCACTGCTAGATAAGCAAAATGCGATATCGCATCATTCATGAAAATGAAATTAATTTGCTGATGGATGCCCTCAGCCTGCCGTCCCTGCAGAGCGGCCTAAGTAAGCGTGGGGAGGCTGATGAGGCCCGGCTACTCGAGCGCGGTCGGCTCACCATCAAACTGCTCGGCCTGCGTACCATACTGCGTGGTTTATGGTGTCATTTAGGATGTATACAAAAGGCCGTTCGGAGTGTGCTGCGGTCATTAGAGAAGCAAAGATCCCAGCTAGGAAACTGGCTGCAAGGGAGGAGGTGTGATTATGCCCCCAACTGAACGCAGGTGGGCTCGCTGCCGCACCGCTGCTTAGTGTCGGCCAGGTATGTGGAACTCCTAGGATCGGCACGGCAGCGGACGGTTTGCAAGTTGGCTGCGATAGAAAAACAGGGGGGAGGAGATTGTGTCTGAAGGGAAACACGAGGCCAAACATTTGGAGTCGCCCCCCTACTCTGGTTTTGAGGGTAAAAAAACAAGTCAGAGTCTTATCAGCAATCAGTCAGATAAGCTGCCCCCCCCCCATTCCTCACAGTAATTGGGGAAAGTAACACCATCCACACCAGCCCCCACTGCAAAAACACTAGACGCATACCGACAGCTCGAAGACAATGTGGGGGGGGGGGGAGCGTCCGGGGGCCAGGAGGGGCTGCCAGAGACTGAGTTCAGATCGGCATGCATTTCGGTATCAAGTGAGCGCTGCTGTCCATCTCAGTGTAGACTCATGTTCATCGTCTAACTTATATATTTTTTAAAGAGCTCTGACCTTTAACCTCTGATCCACTCCTTGGAATTTGAGTTGTCTATCACACACACACACACACACACACACACACACACACAGGTTTGTATTCATATCTATGTGGGGATTCTCCATTCATTTCTACTGGAAAAACACTAATCCCAAGAATGGCGACCTTAACCATAAGTAACCAAAGAAAGACTTCTGGCATTTTTAGTTTTTTGATTGCAGTCACGGATTTTTATCTGAGTTTCCCCTTGTGGGGATCGAAAAAATGGTCCCCATCAGGTCAAAACAGGTTTTTTATGTCATTGAGGGGACATTTGGTCCCCTCACACACACACACACACACACACACACACACACACACACACACACACACACACACACACACACACATGCACCCGTCCTGTGTCTGTTATGGGCCTTGTGTGCTGATTCTAAAAGGCCCTTAATTGATGCGTACAATCCTTTTGTTTAATAATTTAAAAGCCCATGTCATTACTCTGCCATTCTGAGTTGTGAGTACATTTTAAGTGTAATAAACCAATCCTCTGAGTGTTGTAAACGGTCCCTGTAATTGCCCCAGGTTCTCTGAGTGAGTGTGTGTGCCTGTATAGCCTGTGCTGTGCAACCACTGATGCTTGTGGAAAGCATGCAGTAACGGTAAAGGCAGCACCTGCGTAGGCAGCGCAGCGGCTCTCCGGGGAGGTGCTGTGACCTCACACCTCCAGAGCCAGGCCTGAAATCCCACCCCCGTTCGGTGTTTTTGCAGTTTGCACGTGAGTGTGTGTTTGCACCCTGCGATGGACTGGCATCCTGTATGGGTCTGCCCTGCGCTTCCTGGGACGGGCTCCAAGCTCACTGTGACCCCTATGACGCATGGAAATGCATCGCAATTGCACTTTGAAAATAGAAAAACTGCGCCTTGATGTCAGTGCATCCCTTGCGCTGAGCAGCAGGTCACAGAGGCACCAGCATCAGCTGGCTGCCAGTGGTGGTAAGTGGATCCCGCCGCAGACACGAGGCGCGAAGCTCGACCATTAGACCATAAAGGTACAGTTTATGGGTCTGGCAGAGCAATCCGAGTGGCACTGCTGCTGGGCCTAGCTGAGGAGCGGGGGGGGGGGGCAGCAGAGCGATGAGGACCCTGATGACCAAACCCGCCATCTATCTATCTATCTATCTATCTATCTATCTATCCGTCGATCTATCTATCTATCTGTCTGTCTGTCTGTCCTTTTCTGTCATTGAACCATTCATTTACCAATTTACAGTTAGTTATTTTCAACAGAGTGGTGACATTTGTAAGACACTTTAAAAGACACAGGATTCAGAAGCATGCAGCATCTTATCGCTTTCACAGGAATCCCCATCGCGTATATTTGCGGCATCCGCGCGTGCGTGAGGAACGGGTCTGGATCCACAGGCGCCACAAAGCGGGGGGCTTACAGCTGTCAGCCGGAACCCCTCGAGGTGCGTGACCCCGGCAGGCGAGCGTCATAGAGAACTGACAGAAACTCTAACGAGTCAATTACAGCGGTGCTCGGGAAAATGTCACGGATGCGTCCCCCCCGAGTGGCGAAGACGAGCACGCCGCATCCCGCCGGCCGCGTCAATACGCACTTGACATTCGGCTGATCTCCCGCGATTCAATGAGAGACAGAGAGAAAGAGGGAAGGAGGGAGAGAGAGACACACACAAGCGTGGTTCTTCCTATGAGGAAACACTGCAAGCGGACGGCTGGGCGGCGCGTGATCGATCCATGTGGCTGAGACACATCTGGTAAACAAACACGGACATAAACACACAAATTAGTGCAGAGTGATCTATATTTTTGTGCTTGGGAGCCAAAACCTGGCAAATTCACCCTGCAACAGCTTTGCTGAGGGGTTTTCAGGTGCGGTGAGTGTGTACATGTGTGATGCACCTGGCTGACTCCGTCTCTTGAAGCCAGCACCTATACACTATCATCGGCATATGAATGACATGCTGTCTGCGAGGAGCTCCAAGGACCAGGTATTTACTCAGCAGAGACTTTAAACCACCTTGGAAATGTCACAGAGACGGGGTCGCCGGGGGAGATAAGCCATGAAGAAGTTCCTCTCCAGGACCAGCGGGGATCAGGCTCCCAGTATGAGATGGTTTGTGCGATGGGACCCACATAGCTGCTGGGATGGGATCGCGGTCAGTGTGTGACATGGGGACGGGAACACGGAACAGGGACTAGTGGGGTCTGGCGGATTTAACAGGACAGGAAGGAGGACGGACCCACAAAGGCTTTCACAAAGGGGGGGGGGGGCACTGTAGAATGTCAATCTTAACGAAGCCCGTTTCCAGAACCGAGACCTCGAGAAAGTACTAAGGTGGATGTTCGATAAAAGCCAGAAAAAGCCAATTTGATGGCACAGCGAAGACAAAACGATTCCCTGACCCCTCCAAAGAGAGGCGGCGGAGAAAAACAGGGAAACAGGGGCCTTGAATGTAAGAGTCATGGATTGCAGAGAGTGTTAAAGAGCACATCAGAATGGGAACCATGGGAACCAGTGTCTGGGGGCCGCTGATCTTTGCCAAGTGCCAGGCCAGCAGGGAGTGCCCAACATGGGTGTGTGTGTCTGTGCATCACCCCCGCTCATCTGTAGGGGGTGACAAACTGTGTATTTATTCACGCTTTGCTTGCCCAAATCAGCCAATAGGATCCAGGAGAATGATTTCAAAGCTCCCTCCCCTTGAAGTCCATTGGAGACAAATTTCTTAACCATCAATTGGCAGAAGGCAAGATAACGTTTGAGGAACAGTGATCCAGATCATTGGTAGCATGACTGCAGTCCAGCATAACAGCCATCACTGTTGAACCTTTAGTGAAACCGTTTATTATTTATTTAGCAGATACTGTGGTCCTCGGCGACGCACTTACCACAGGGTCCACTCAGTTCCCTTTACACTTTGAAATGTCAGTGAGAAATATTGGAAAACACGTGTTGTTTGGAAAGAGAACCAGAGTGACCTGCTGCATGCCTTCGGTTGCAAACATGTGGGTACTTCCCCAAACTAATACATCTAATTTTAACACTGGGATATCTGCAGAGAGAGAGAGAGAGAGAGAGAGAGAGAGAGAGAGACCCAGCTGAAAGATGGAAAAACCTCTCTCTCAGAGAGAAATAATTCTTCTCTAGCACCAACATTTTCATAAAGTCTTCAACCTTAATTCCAGTGCAAGGTTAAAAAAATGTTCTTTGATCGTATGTGAAATTAGCCCCCAGTTTTTCAGGAAAAATGAGGAAACATTTCAAAAGTTTGCTCCACTCATCCTGAGATAAATAAAACCAGGCTGGTTCTGTGTATTGCAAACCCTTTAGCCTCTAGAAAGCTCTTAAAACCGTAGTAAGAATGGCTTTCGATTGTTGCCTGTGGCGGATGGAAAATGAGATTGCGTTAAAACAAGGACAGTTTTGGTGCCGGTTCACTCCAAAGTGATTGCCTGACAGACCTATGAGAAGGAAATGTGGTCACCATCCACCGGGAAAGGAGATGCGAGCGGGTAAAAACAGTGACAGCCTTCACCTACAGCACTGTGCCACTACCTGACACCTCCCAGGCCTCTTCCAGATGGAGGTCACCGTTCCAAAACAAGCCCGTGACTCAGTGTGTCGTACTCCAAGGTACCGGCAAAGCCTGGGGACAATTCCTTCCCTGCTTGTGATATATTATTAACCCAGACAAGGCTCAGCACAAAGACTCTCTGTAGAGGCACATTTAGCAAGAGAGGAAATGATGTAATCTACCAAACAATTATTGCCATGTCTGCTGGACTCTCTGTCAGTGAGAAGGTGGTGAATCAGTGTAAGATCACTATGTTCTTACAGGAGATAAACCCACAGAACGAGAGCCTTCAGGGAACCGGCGGTGTGGGTGGACCGTAGCCAATCAATGCTGTCTGACGGACCCGGGAAGACATTCAGGGTCATTCAACCCGAAAATATGGGGCTGGCGGTTACATCTGAACCCAAAGCCGAATCACTTGAGATTGATAGCGACGGCGACCACAACCAGCTGTATTTACAGCTGAGTGCCACCCAGTAAATGTACAGAACTTCAGCTACTGTAATGTAACTGTAAATGGGCTCAGGGGTACGGCACAAAGCGTGTTCACACCGCAGGAACTTTTTTCAAGAACCTTTTCAGAAATCAGGAACTTCTGTTACATTCCCACCATAGGAACTCGGCCCGATTGTAGTTCCTGGGAGGTGGACAGTTCAGGAACTTGGAACTACCCATATCTACACCCTTGCTCCACTTACTCTCCAATTTCTTGTCCATTTTAAAAGCTGCCCCCCCATCAATGGGAGCTCTCCGCCTCCCCCGGCATCCAACCTAGAACCCAGCTTTCTCCCGTCAATCAGCACCACCGTGTCAGGTGGAGGACCCGTCACGCTTTTGGCCAAGAGGTGACAGATGGAGGTGGAGAGGTGAAGCTGCTCTTTAGGTGAAATGATTACAGTTGGGGAGATTTTAAAAAAAGGCACCCATGAAGCACATACCTTTACAATATTCTGCCTGTCACTCCTGCTCTTTTGTTTGATTGATTTTCTTCCGCCATGAAATAAACTCTCAGCCAGCAACACTAACACTGGGTCAGAGTGAGGGCCCCAACATCCCCCCAGTGGACAGGAGCGGGTCTGCAGGTCCAAGGTGTCTCCCACGCATTTTTTTGCAGCTTTGCTGCAAAGCTGACCCTTACACCCAAAGAAATGCACACATCATGCTGCCATGCTAAGGTTAAATGCTTCACTAAGCGGCACAACGGCAATCCTTCAGGTTAGGAATCCTGACTCGTAATCAACATGCCACGCGCTTCTGTACCAGCTACACTGATGGTGCACTAGGTGGTTCTAGAACCTTCTCCTCTATACGGAGCTCATCCTGCCTTTTCATCTCTCACTTCAGGCCGACCGTTACTTCAGCGATGAGGGATGAGGGAAGCAGCAACGGGGAAATTAGGTTCAGGGAGCCGCCATCGCCAAAGCACGGCTGAAATTAGAATAACAAACTTGGGCACTGAAGTTTTTCTTTTCTCTCTGAACTCTGGGTCTCAATTAAGTCTAATTGGTTGCTTCACTGAGAGACATGTTTTTTCCCACTCTAATGAATCTCTCAGAAGTGACGGTGCCTCACAGGACGACAAGCCTGTCCATCTCTGTCATCGACACTTACCTCCGAATGCTTTTCATTCCTGCATGAGTTTGTTTAAAATTCTGCGTCTGGCACGCATCAGCGACTTCAGAAATGGACTCTAAAGTAATTGTACACCAGGAACGGCGGCCAGGGTGCTGGAAAGCCTGGGAATTTGAGAAGAACTGTAGGGAATCGGGGAACTCCACCGGAATGTGTTATGCAGTTCATGAAGATCTTGGGCTGAATGAATTAGAAAGATCGCAGTTTTGCAGCATGTGCCTGGCAGTGTGATCTCACACAGGGAAGTTTCAGGGAAAGTCCTGACAGGGAAACATTTTTTTCCACAAATTCTGATATGGAAATTCCGTCTGCGGCATAATGTGGGTTTGCCGTCTGCCATCTGCAACGAGCTGAAATCGACACCCAGCATGGAATACAGATAACATTAACTTACAACTAGGTCAACGGGGCCCCTGGAGATTAGCAAGTCAGAAGCACGTCGATCCGTTTTATTGGTGACACACACACTTCACAGGGCAATGGTCTGGCTAGGGCTCATGAAAAAGCCTGACATCTCGCAGTGGGAGGGGGACCTGAGAGGTTAACCTGGAAGGTGCGAGGCAGGGCCCCCCAGGACCCCGAAAGTGTACCGTTTACCCCGCCCTGGACAGAAACCTGGCTCACACTCTCGTCGCACCCTGGCTGAGATCTGGAGCCAGGCTGAAAAGAAGATGGATGAGCGCCGAACGGGTGCAATCTGTCCGGGTTCTCCAACACAAACCATCGGCATATTAGTCCATTACCCATAATCCCTCCCATGCTCCGACACACAACGTTCAGACCCCTGCTCTGAAAAACAAAACCCTGCAGTCCCTCTGTCCCAAATCGCCCTTGATATATATCAGGACGCCAGGGGTACACCCTGCACGGGACGCCAGTCCATCACAGGGCAAACCCTCACACAATGGACGATTCAGAGACAGCACACCTATCTGCATATATTTTGGACTGTCAGAAGAGAGTAGAGCATCAAAAAATGAAGGACGTGTAAATCCACAAACACAGGTATGGGAGTCGAACCCACGGCCCTGGAGATGATGGGGGCATGGAGTGCTACCCATCGACCTACCATGCCATCGCCACCACATTATGTTTTCTGGGGAGGGCAATTTGCAGATATAATCAGAAGAAGGATGGGCACATCTCGTCATTACGGAGGCCTGATGGCTGAAACACCCACAGGGCCTCCATTCAGCTACAGAGGTACGACACACAGCTGCAGCCCCAGAGAGTCATTCACTGTATCTGCAGGCCTGACGCCTCCACAGAACAGATGCTGCCGGTGTGGGAGGTACATCAAGCAAGAGACACGTTGCTCCTCAATGTGATTAAACACCGCTCACCCCCAAAACGATCTAAAGCGTTCCACAGGCCTGGCAGACATTTCAATTCCTAGCTGAGGGGCCATTTCAGCCTCTTTTGAGGGCGATTCTGAATAGCTTCCCTGTCAAATCGCCTTGGTTGGAGACTCCGGGGATTTGCGGATCTCCAGCCTCCTAAACTGAACGCATTTTAACCATCAGCATATGTCTGCATGCACCGCCAACTGCGACTGTCAAAAAACACGACGCGCTTCGGGAAGAATTTCACATCGTTAAACATCCTTTCCCGTAAATCTATATGCTGCCATGGGGGGCCACTAAAGTGGGCCCCAGCTGGCCTAAAGTGCTCCACGGAGTTTAAAGGAACCAGAACCATGGTGATGGGGGAAGGTCTGTGTCGGAATGGCATCATACTGACAACCAAATGCCTTGAAAATACAAAAAACGTACTTGGGCCCCAAGCTCAACCTCAAAAAGAGACCATTACCGCAAAGAACAGAAACACAAATATGCTGCACTGTTCATCCACCCATATTTCAACCACATGAATTGGGTTGCCTGGATTCTCTCCCAGGCAGCACAGGGCACGAGGCTGGGGTGCGCCCTGGATGGGATGCTGTTCTGGACCATTCATAGTGAATGAATTTGATGAAAATAACAGCTAGTTAGAGTAATGAAAACCGAGTAACCTGATTCTTACCCAAGTTATTTAAATCAGGGAAACTCACACTTGGAAACTGGTGCTGGGTTTGAAGAGTGACAAGACCTACCTTTGCTGTGATTGATTCCAGTCGCTGTACCGTCTGAGCAGGAAGCAGCACGAGCCCGTGAATCATCAGGCCTGAGGTCTCACTTAGCTACAGAAACAGGACGTCACAGCCGCGGGATCCACAGCGGATTTTTCATGAATACAGATTGAGTTTGGGTACAGGCTGCATTGCAGACTGCGCTATTGTGATTCAGAAGCAGTGCACCTCTGTAGGTCTGGGAGAATCCAAGTGTGGAAATCGTGTGGAGGAAAGTTTAGGAACCACGCAGAAGGAGGCAGGAGTGCGAGTTTGGGGCCTGAGTTCGGCCCCCACACTGGGCATGCTTTCTCTTCTCATGCGGGGGGGGGGGTGAAACACAGCACAGGTCTGCTCCCTTTGACAGGCTAACGGTAACAATCGGAGACGTGACACAGGGCACCGTGGGAGCCGGAGTTCTACAGAATGCCAGGAAAAACGAAGGGGGGGGGAACTTGGCGGTGAATTTACATACTTCCTTTTTATGAGGCGGAAATTAATGAGAACATCTCGAAATCGTGTCTCCTGAGATCATACATGAATGTAAGAAGCACAAAACCAGATAATGTATGCGGCTTCTCTCCTCATCCTGTCTGCGAAAACACGGTAATCGACGGAAACCAAACGGCTGAATTAATGCCGGGAAATAAAAAGAGGGGCTTGGCCGTGCCGAGACAGCGCTGTCGGCACAAATCACCCAGAACGAGGGCGAAGGCGCCATCAGGGGACCGCTTTTGCCGCGGAGTCCCACGGTGCATATTGGGGCTTTTCCATGAAACGTGACGAACGGACGCAACCAGGAGAGTTCCGGAAGGAGCCCTGACTGCGCGGCTGCACTCATAGTGTTTGTTTATCGATTACTATCGTGTCAGGGATGGCGGCCCCTTCCACTGGGGGCTGGAAAGGCGGTGTGGTGTCCTGATGGCTGACCCGGAATCACAGGAACACCAGGCCTAGAGAGCTGAGGGCTGCAGGGAATGTGGGACGAATGCAAACAAACAAAGATGGGTCTGTGTCTCTCCGTCTGCGGGGGGGTCTTAATAAGCACTGAGGGAGCCAAGGTCTTCTGTATGTGGCTCTCTGAGGGAAATTTAAGGTTGGGGGGGGGGGGGAAACAGCTGTCATGCTCTTTCTGCCCACGATGGCAGTCTGATCCAGGATCTCCTCGATTTCCCATCATTAAAAACACTAATATTTCATCGCAGTGGTAGTGTCTGTCTGGGCTGATGAGCCTGGTTCAGACTGGTGACCTGGGGAGGACAGGGCAGGGTGGGTCAGCGAGGGCCCCTGGGGCCCCCGCTGTGCTGAGGACGACGTCCCACAGACATAGTTAACGCTGCCAGTCAGTCCCGGGAAACTAGTGCTTGCAATGAAGGCGGCAATTAGCAACAGTTATTTTTATTTCTATCCTCCCAGTGGTAGGAAGCCCAAATTAATGGATAATTAATGTGGAACCCTGGGTGGTCCGAGGATTCTCTTCAAAGAGCGTTAAAATTCTTCAAGCCGCAGAGAGCAGGCGAGACAGCAAGACTGTCTGGAGTTGAAAGGCGTCCCCGCTTATTACCGATGCATATTTCCAAGCGGCTGTCGGAGGTGTATTCCAATTCGGGGGAGTGAAATGCGGGTGGGGGATGGGGGGGGCTGCTGGAGGCGGCCCTGTGCTCGCCCAGGGACGTTCAATTACCATGGCTGTCCTCTTAACCGCTGACCCAAAGAAGAACACTTCCCCAGGACCCCTCCCGGGGATGGGAATCTACAGTGTCACCGTGCTGGCAGGGGACACCTCATTACGCGACTAAACGGCCGACACCGAAATCGAGCAGAAAGAAGCTGTGTTGTACTTGTCCCCGCAATGTTTCACATGTAAACTGGCAACAAGATATATGTACAAAGATGTGCGATCGTGCCTCTGTTGCGTGATCAGGTGGATCACGAGCCAGTTGCCTCGTAGACGCGACGTTTCAGTGGAGCGCATGCTCTCCCGCTGCCGATTCGATGTCTAGCACGTCTCCGCCACCAGGCACCGCTGGTTCATTCTGCAGCTGCTGGATCATTTGGGAAATGAATGGCAAAATTAAATAAAATGAAAAAATGAAAATGAGAGACATGTAGGCGCTTGCTGGGGTATTTGAAGGAAGCCAGAAGCTGTGAGGAACAGAGAGAGCTACAGATCAGGCAGCCAGTGTGTGTGCGTGACTATCTGAGTCATGTGTATATTACATTATGGGGACTGAATGCTCCCACAATTGTGGGGACCATTTTTCAGTCCACACAAGGAGAAACAATTTTGTAAAAATCAGTGACTGCAGTCCAAACACAAAAAATGCCAAAAGTCTCGTATTTAGTTTGGTTACTTATGGTTAAGGTTAGGGCTGGGGGGGGTTAAGGTTGTCATTATTAGGATTAGGGTTTTCCCCATAGAAATGAATGGAGAGTCCCCACAAAGATATGAATACAAGCCTGTGCGCGTGTGTGTGTGTGTATGTGTCTCCTTGCTCTCCCACTGAAGACATGCAACTGGCAGGGGGTCAGACGAGGCGTAATGGGAGAAGACACGTCAGATGGAGGGGCGGACCAAGCTGACTGAGGAATGAGTCGACCTCGTCTATAGACAACAATATCAAAGGCCTGCGATGATGTCATGATTATCTGGCTTGTGTGAATATGTCACAGTTTATCTGGATATTTCTCTAGGCTGAATATAGTAATTATTTATACATCTGATTACTAAGCCTAATTGGAAACTGCATTCAGCAGTAAATTAGCAGTGGGAGAAATGACACATTGAAGCTCAATAATTCGGTCACATTGTTTGCTGTGTGTATCAAAGACTAACAGAAACTGGGTTAAACTGGGCAGTGATTGAAAACCCTGCAGGTTTCGAAACCTCAGTCCCCCGCCCCCATCAGTAGTAAATATTTAAACAGTTTGATCCACCGAGTGTATCTTGTAGTAAATTATGTGAGAGAGTTCAACAGTTACCACTCCGTGACTAGCGACTATGCTAAGTGCAGAGGGATGGATAACGATGAAGGGAGTCATGGAGAGAGACAGCGAGGCTTGGGAATCAGATGTGGCCTGGTGCTGGTGCGAGGTGACAGCTCCCTAACAAACCAAAGGCTGTCACGGAGTCGCGGCACAGAGCCCAGGGCCCCTGACGAGCCGCATGCATCCCGGACATTCAGCAGTATGTCCGCAGGCACAAACATCCCGCTTTGCGAGTGGAGCGATGGTCAACAAGCTGGCTTAATGAGCAAAGACAGTATATCCATGAACCCTCCTCCCCCTAACCCCACGGCTGGCAGAGGTCACATGACATCACCTCTACCCACCTCACTTGCGGGGAGGAGACGCCTCCAGCTAAAGGCTAGACGGCAGAACTGCTGCAGGATGGCGGCAAGCGAGAGCGCCCTCTTCAGGAGAGACTAACACCGCACGGTCACCTAGCGCTAGTAGAGGAGCACCAACCCTGATATGGCCCCCATCTGCACTGAACAAGCTTCTGTTGGTAAACTGCACCAGCAAGTAATAACGAAAACTTCTAATCAAGTTAATAACTTTCTATAATAACAGAAAGGGGCATTATCTTTTGGCTCCCCAAATGACTTGGCAGGGAGCTGCCAGCCAGTGCTGATTATGTCATCTTTCTCTCGCCTGCAGTATCATAAAAACCCCCGAGCAAGAAGGGAAAAAAGACCAGAAAACTAATAACAGTTTTATTGCTGTAAACCCAGCCAGCACACAGTGATGAAAACGGTTTGCTACGGGCGAGCTGCCTCATACTTTTCTTTGACAAGCCGCCCCTCTCTCTCCTTCAGTGAGGGATAGGCGAAGGCAGTGGAATTAAATTATTTTCTCCACATTTCTTGTCTCCAATACTACGCTCCAGTCCCATCAGTCTGAACGGAGCATCTGTCCATAATAATGTAGGACCTGTCCATTACTTCCAGCCTACAAGAGACAGGTGATAATCACTTTTCATAAATAACACAGACCACCTCAGGTGAAATGTTAGCCAAACTCAGAGGCATGTTCGCCAAACGCACTAATCACATGGCATCTCCATAGCCAATGGGAAGTGTGAATGAGGTGCCGGCCAATAGGATTGAAGGGGAGAAATTTTCTGATTGGATGAACTGTGCCAGAGAGACTGTGCCACATGTAGTGCCTGGAGAGGGAGAAACAGCCCCTTACAGCTGATGGCGTGTGAATGTGATCAGTGAGTCTGGCTCTTACGCCTTTAGCGAAAGTCGCACAAAAGTGCTCTTGTTGAACCATGTCGAACCCAGGACAGGCAGCCAGCACATCCTCATGCTATGGGGACTTAAACGAGTTTATACAGCAATAGAACCTCAGTGTGTCTGACTGCAGCCCCCCCCCCCCCAATAATCCACATTGGCCCGCTCCTCTAGCCCCAGGCCCTGGATCACAGAGCACATCTGCTAATTAAACACAGGCTGATAAAACGGGCAGCGCCCTTTCAAGTTAACGAGGCACAAACCGCCGCGGCCGACCAGCCAATTCAGCTGGGGGCTGGGGAGGGCGAGGTGTGACTTAATGGCCTGAGATGATTTAATAATTAGCGGAGTGTTTGCCTGTGTTTATCTTACAATTAAGATACAGTTCATCCTGGGGCGATTGGTGAGGTGGAAATATCAGCGCAGGGGAACGAGCCGGCCAGCCCTGATAGGTGAAGGAGGGGCACCGCACTACTTCATGTCTAATGCAAAATATTGTTAAAAAGGCACAATTGTTCCAAAAATTTTGTATAATAACAATACAGTCTCAAATATATGTAAGTTTAGACTTTAGGAGCAGAGGTGATCCCTGCTGTTTATTGGTGGAGATTGGTGAGGTCATCCCAACACGAACGCCAGTCAGCCTGACATGTCAGCAGCCGCCTCACAGCATACTGGTGGGAACTGGGTCTGAATCATCTCGCCTCACATCACCACCGCAAGGTAATTTCCAAGTATCTAGTGAGTGGGAAATCTGCCTTCAGAACACCAAATAACGGTTAGCCAATCAGGACAGGTGACACACAACGTTTTATGAAATAAAAAACTATTATAATTTTTTAAAAATTCTATAAAGTTAAATAATTATAGAAAAACAAGGTATCATTCACCTGCAATGGCCCACCCACATTTATATTGAATTCACATTTATTTATTTAGTTAGTTAGTTAGTATATGCTCTTATCCAAAGCGTCATACGAGTAAGGATCAGACAGTAAGGTCAACCAGTGATCCTGGAGCAGCTGGGCTTAAGGGACTCGCTTAAGGGCCCAATGATGACACTCACACTCCTGGCAGCCTCTGTCAGACTACCTTCATCAGGCCAAAACAGACGTGAGCATACACTACACTGTAAAACACACATGAGCATATGTGAATGCTGCACACTGTAAAACACATGTGATCATATGTGAATGCCACACTGTGTAAAACACACATGAGCATAATGAATGCTGCACACTGTATAACGCATGTGAACATGGCTGAGCACCACACACCATAAAACGCGTGTGAGCATATGTGAACGCCACACGCCGCAAAACAGGTGAGTGCCACACGCCGTAAACCACATGTGATCATAAATGAATCCCACACACCGCAAGACACACAAGAACTCCATACACCGTAAAACACGCATGATGATACATGAATGCCACAAACTGCAAAACATGTGAGTATACATGAACGCTACACACTGTAAAACAAACGTGATCATACATGAACGCCACACTGTAAAACAAACATGATCATACATGAACACCACACTGTAAAACAAACATGATCATACATGAACACCACACTGTAAAACAAACATGATCATACCGGGGCGATGGTGG
>JAODKC010000103.1:267913-283442 GCA_026777985.1 Mormyrops attenuatus | reverse complement strand
GTATGGGCCCTCCACACACGATCACCACACAAAGTAAGTGCCCTCCAAACACTATCACCACACAAAGTAAGGGCCCTCCAAACACAAACACCACACAAAGTAAAGACTTTAGCAACAAGTCAGAGTCCATGAGCAGATTTTCCCCTACTTTCTCTAAAAATGTTACACTGTCTCCTGACGAATACATGCTCTTGTCAGATGGTACCTTTACTGCCCTGCACATTAAAGGCCACACACTCGCTGTGACTATGAAAACCAGGAGGATTTACAGCAGCATGCAGATTGTTGACTGCTGGTTCATTAAGAACAGTGCCACCAAACTGATTGATGGCCAGTATGGGGACTATGTGGTGTCAGACCTCTATGACACGAGTCCTGGTCCCCATGGAAATGACTGACATGGACATTCCTCTTCCAGAATTCACAACACATACTATACATTTCCTCATTCTCACATCAACTGGACCTACATTTTTCAGAAACCATATGTCATAAAATGTGGTCTTTTATGAGATATGGTTTTAAAGCCATAGTACCTTGTTTTGCCAGGTTTAGAGAATACATTATTTGTTCAGAAGCTTTTTTTTATTTATGAAAACCTTGCACAAGTGTGTATATGTACAAAAGATTATGCAAAGATTACACAATAATTTATGGGTCTGTCACCCTCTGTTCTGAGTGAATTTCAGCATACATTCAGGAGATCAACACGAGTGTGGCATCTACAATTTCACACATTTTTTACTGAATACAAACATCAGAGTTGTGATTTACATTTATCTTTTGCATTGGTAGTTTAGCTTTGGCAGAATTTATAGTCTGTAGATGTTAATTTGCAGGTCTGAAAAATAATTACTACACAAACTGACAGAGGTGACAATTTCAGGTCCAGAAAGTATAAATCCAGACCAGGATTTTGTTTCAACCAACCAGGTGAGCATAAAGAGTCACAGTCAAATAGTACTGAAGTGGTCAGTTGAAACAAAATCCTGGTCTGGATTTTTACTTTCTGGACCTGAAATTGCCACCTTTGCAAACTGACAATCGTTTAAAAATATATCTAACTCATTTAAGTGGACATGTCGTAGTCCAAGTGCACTTCTGAGGGCACTTCTGCTGGGACAGGCTGGGTGACGGCAGAACTGCCAGACGTTCTGAGGTGTGTCCTTGTAGACAAAATGTCTATAATAACGTTAATGGCAATATTCTGTGCGATTTCAGTATCAGCTCACTGTACTCTGGGAAAGGAGTTCTTGTGAATCCTTACATCATTTTAAAAGGTTTACAATAGTATTGCACTTCATCATATATCTCTGGTTGCTTAAGAATAAAGACATCTTGTTTAGGATTTTACACCATCCAACAAGAGAATAGCATGTCTGTATTACGTATTTACTGAAGCCGTAGTTACTGAAAGCTGCAATGTATTATAATCTGTGAAGGGCATGACACTTTATTTACACTAAAGTAGTTCAATGTTTATAAGAACAATTGCACCATGTGATCCACAAATGCTACGAGTCAAGGCTAAATGCAGACCTACACTTCAGTCCACAAACTAAACAAAATCAAACATTTCACAGAAAAGTGATGTTTTAGTAACAGTTCAGTTATTAAATGATATGGATAACAACACAGACCTTTAATAAACTCTAAGAATGTACTGAAATAAGTTATGTGCAGTTTTATTTTTTTTTAATTTTTGAAACACCATTTTTACTTGAATGCATAAAAAAAAACGTTGTTCCACAGGATACTTTAGATTTCTCAGGAGGGTGAATGCAAGGTCCTCTTACACAGTGAATACAGACACAGTAGAGGGGGCAGAGTGTGGCTGTGATTGGAAGGTTGTTGGTTCAAGCCCAGCCTTGACATATCTGCAAGACCCTTGACCCCCAGCTCCCTGGGTGCCATAACAGGTGGCCGCCCTTCACAGCCAGCTTGCTCTCACCTACAGGGAGCAGGTTAAAGAGAGAGATCAATAAAGTATCTATCATTACTACAGATGACCCACTGGGTCTGGAACCCACACAGGTATTGTAAGTGAGAGACACAGGAAGTAACAGGTATCTGAGTGGAGGTCCATGTCTGAGTGTGCTGCCCATAGAACATCATGGCTGATCCTGAGTACCCCACTAACCTCGCTCTTTCGGCAATGCTCTGGTCCAGCTGTCAGGCCATAACAATTTTACCCTTGTTAAAGTCAATGAGATCTTCATCACAGCCTGTTTCTTCTGCATGAACTACAAGTACTGAATGTTAACTTGCTGTCTAATATATCCCAGATCTTGACATGCAAGAGTCAACAGTATCCACCTCACAAGGGGGGTAGTCATAATGGTGTATCAGTGTGTGTGTGTGTGTGTGTATATATATATATATCTCCATAATTTCAGTGTTATGATCTGTGAGCCACTTTATCACTTTTGCCTGGTGACATGGTGCTCCAACATGCTGGGAAACACAGATTATTATCTAATTGCACCTGGATTATTGGGAGAAGTTGCTCTTGGAGGATATTTTCATAACATTCTTTATTCAAAACAGTGATTTTGGGCAAAACTGTGAGTGAGCCCACTACCTTGGATGAGAAGCAACATCACATATGGACGGTCTCAGGATGCTTCACTGTTGGCACGGCACAGGACTCATGGTAGCATTCATCTTTTGCTCCTCTGGTCAATCTCTTTTCCAGATGTCCCAAAGAATCGGAAGGGGGCTTCAGCAGGGAAAATAACTTTGCATCAGTCTTCTGCTGTCCAGTCCTTGTACTTTTCAGTCTGTCCTTGATGCTTTTGGAGAGAAGTGGCTTCTTTGCTGTTCTTCTCGACGCCAGGCCATTGCACTCACACCCACCTGCTACCAATACTGAGCAAACTTTGCAGTGGAGGTGACACACTTCCGTATCTGACTCCTCAGGAGGAGACGGTCCTGGCGCTTGCTGGACACTCTTGGACGTCATGGAGCCTTTTTCACCGCAACTGAACCTCGTACCTTGAAGTTCTTGATGATGTGGCAAATGGTTCTTTCAGGTGCAATATTCTTAGCAGAAATTTCCTTGCATGTGAGGCCATTTTGATGCATGTATGTCTTTGCAGGTAACCATTCCTAACAGAAGAAGACAATGATTTCAAGCACTTCTGCTCTCCTTATATAGCAATCAGTCTGCTTTTATAATTCAGTCAGAATGATATTAATTCAGTAAGAGTGATTTTAGCTTGTACTTGTTCACACTTTCCTCTGTGCTGATGATATGACTATACTGCAATGATGTTAGCGGATCATTTTGTGCCAGGGTCAAAATTGGATTTTTGTGATGAAGTTTTGTGCTAATGAAGCTCTCTGTAATGAATTAATATGCATCTGATCACTCTGCACAATAATCTAGAAACAATCTGAATCACCACCACAAAAGCGGAAGCAGCAAAGTTTGTGAAACCTTCTGTGGAGGAAGTACAGCTGGGAGACTCAGAGGAAAACATACTCATCACTAGGGTTGAAGTCACTCAAGTAGCCAAAAACTCTCTTTGGTGGTAAGGTGGATGGGATTCCCCCTGAGTTTCTGAAAGCTTGGTAGTTTTGATGTTGGTGGGCTGTCTTGGCTGACACGCCTCTTCAACATTGCTTGGAAGTTGGGGATGGTACCTTTGGATTGGCATAATGGGGTGGTGGTCCGCAGAAAGGGGATTGGAAGATGTGTTCCACCTTCAGGGGGATGACACTCTTCAGTCTCCCTGTAAAGGTTTATGTACAGGTACTGGAGAGGAGGGTCTGTCTGTTGGTTGAACCTCAGATTCAGGAGGACCAATGTGGATTCCCTCCTGGTCGTGGGATGGTTGACCAGCTTTTCACCCTCACAAGGATACTAGAGGGTTCATGGGAGTTTGCCCAACCAGTCTACATGTGTTTTGTGGACTTGGAAAAAACATACGATCATCTCCCTTGGGGGGTTCTATGAGGGGCTGGTTGAGAAGTATGGGGTCCTTTGGTGCAGACCATAAGGTCCCTGTATAATCAGGGTGAGAATTTGATTCGAATTGCTAGCAGTAAGTCAGACTCGTTCCTGGTGGGTGTTGGGCTCCGCTAGGGTTGCCCCTTTACCAGTTCTGTTCATAACTTCTATGGACAGAATTTTTTGGCATAGCCAAGAGGCAGAGAGGGTCTGGTATGGGGACCTGAGGGTCGAATCTTTGCTTTTTGCAGATGTAGTGGTCCTGAACTAGGCTGTGATCTGCAGCTTGCACTGTGGTGGTTTGCAGCTGAGTGCGAGGCGGCCGGGGTGAGGCTCAGCACCACTAGTGTCATGGTTCTTGACTAGAAAAAGGGTGGATTGCCCTCTCCTGGTGGGGGATGGGTTACTGCCTCAGGCAGAGACCTATCTTGGGGTCATATTCACGAGAGAAGGGAGCAGGAGATCTACAGGCTGATCGATGCCTCTCGGATGACTCCCTGGGGAGGTGTTTCGGGCATGTCCAACCGTGAGGAGGCCCCAGGGCAGACCCAGGACATGCTGGAGGCATTAAATCTCTCGACTGGCTTGGGAATGCCTTGGAATTCCCCTGGAGGAGCTGGAGGAGGTGGCTGGTGACAGGGAGGCCTGGGTATCCCTGCTTAGACTGGTGCCCCTGCATAAGTGGCGGAAGATGGATGGATGGATGGCGCATACATGCACACACACAGAAGTAAAACATGATGTAACATTTCTAGGATCTTTACAAAAATGATTTACAGTACAACAGACCATTAATCAGGAGCTGCTTTATTAACAAATAACACTGATAAAATAGACAGAACAATGCAGAACCGCCGTAACGTGACCAATACAGAGCTGTGGCGCACCTGCTCAAAGCCCAACTGCCACCTAGTAACACCTCAAAGTATTAGCTGTGCCCAGGCAAATATGCACATCTGGACTACCAAATGCATGCATCCGTGCACCTGCGTGTACAATACACACACACCTATATCGAGATTTTTCTCCTCGAATGTACTGAGGAATACAAACATTACAAGGGAACAAACGTCCAGGCTCCAGCTGTGAGTGTCAATCAGATCACCACCCCCCCACCGCACCACCCCACCCCAAGGGACCAACTGCACTTTGCATTACAGAAGGAGAGTAGCCAGTCGTACAAAGACAGTAGTGTGGCTCATATGAACAGGCGGGGGGCGGCGCCCCCCCCCCCCCCCCACACCCCCCGGCGCTTTTACTCCCCCCCCCTTCCATGTTTTGGTTTAAAATTTACCCGGGGGGGGGGGGGGGGGGGGTTGAACAGGACCCAAAGAGAATGTCGGGGGCCATGTGGGGGAAACTTGAGAGACGGTACCGTAGCAGAGGTGGGGCCACCATCTGACCACCATCCGTCACTCAGTCAGTCAGTCAGATGTGGGGCGATGGTGCCGGCGATCTTCATGGAAACACAACACAGATGGAGGCGTCCCGTCTGCGAGCAGGCGGGCGGGAGAGACTGAGGTGTGTCTGCGACAGTTGGCGCGTCCGTCTGCGAGTGTGTGCGTGCGAGTGTCCCTGACAGCGCGTGGAGTCTGCACATCTGAGGTGTGTCTGACAGTTGGTGTGTGTGTGTGTGTGTGTCAGAGAGAGCGTGTGGTGTCTGTCTGAGTTTGAGGTGTGTCTGCCAGTGACTGTGGGTCTGAGTGTGTGTGTGTTTCGGTGTTTGTCTGCGAGTCCAACAGTTGGCATGTGTCTGCTCAAGGAATACCCCCTACAGCAGCAGAGAAGCCCCAACCCCAGTGAGCTAGCTTCCAGATGCCCCCCCCCCCGCCAAAGAAGAACAGGAGAAATACTTCTCCCCAACCCCACCAGAGATACAAAAAAAAACTCCTTCAGCTCAGGTTACCGTTTAACAGCAGGTAATTGCAGACACGCTTCTGACTATGAAACAGGGATCAATACAAACGCAGTACTGGGGGGGTAAGATGTCTGAGGGGAGGAAGTGCTGTCCGCTCAGGGAGTCCAGGCCTGTGGGAGGGGGCCATTTCCCCCCCCACTGCTGTACCGAGCCGTGACCCAGCAGCAGTGCGGGAGCTCTGGCGACCAACCGGGGTTTTAATTTTGCTGCCCACGGACGGCGGGGCGTTTTCACGCAAGCATGGGGTCCGGCCCAAATCCACGGCCCTGCCGGCTGCCACCCGCCACCACACATCCGCTGCCTTGCGGCGAGCCGGGTTATAATTAGGAGGGAGCCATAGCTGGCCACTCGAGCGGGGCGGGGTGCATGGCATGCTGATAGCAGGAGACGGGGAGAAGATAACGAGGGCATATCTGATCTGAAATCAGCTATGGTGAAGCACCCTCTACCCGGCTGTACATCACACACACACAGGCCCCGGCCCCAGGGAAAGGGAGTGAGCACGTGCAGAGGCTACCCAGCACAGAACATCAGCACAGAACATCCCCTCCCCCAGAGTGGCTAACAAACCCCCCAGGACGGGACATGGGAAACCTTATCATAGCTCCGCAAAATTAACAGAGCAGGAGATCTCAAAGAGCCAGGCCGGCTCTGGCAGCAAGCCAATCAGAACGTAGAAACTGAAAGACGAGACATGGGGTCTTCCAATGTCAATGGTACCTTGGGAAAAATCCCATTTTATATCTTTAATTAGTAGCTGCCTGTAGTTAGGCTCCACCCCCCAAGTATTAGTGGAATGGAGTTTAATGGAGGTTTCCAAGCAGCAACACAGTGGGGCAGAAAAACTAACTGCAAAGACTAACTGCACCAGTTTAATCAACGATTCATGTCATTTCCTGTGAAGTCACTGGCCTCATTCAGGCCAGGGCATGAGCCACTGGGATCTGATGCTGTGTGGCTCCCTTCATTAGCCCCACTGAGGTGTATCGCCATACGTCTGACCGGTGAATGAGGCGACCACACGCGACAGAAAAGGGGCAGGAGGTGGGGCCAGCGCAAAGCAAGGACAGCTGGGCTCGCCGGACAAGACCTTTGTGGGGAAAGTGACTCCCAACTCTGCGTCAAAGCAGGGTAACGCATCACTTCCTGCCCACCTGTCTGAGGTTGTACAACAAGAATATGACAATCTGTTCCCAGAAACAGCAGTGACAGACTGATAGGGACACACACATAGAGACAGGTACACACCGACCGCAAAAAGAAGCCCGAATTGAACAAGGAAGCATCGATCTGTAGGCCTGTATCCTAAAAACTATTCATCAAAATCTTAGGAAAAACACAGTTTTTCTCACCCTTTTACTTTTCCTCATTTCTAGGGAATCCTTGTAAATGAGACTAAACTCACAGGAAAATGAAACATCATTAGCAGCAAGACCTGGGTGCTGAGAGCATTGGCCTGCATTCTCAGGAACATCCCTGCCCCTGGGCGGTGTGGCCTTACAAATCCTGTGAGTCCCGCATAAATCCGCCATCACCCCCCAGGTGTGAGGGAGGAGATACGCAGCATGGAAACCCAGAGGGTCTGATTCGTTCCTGGGTCCAGAAAAGGTGTGAGAGCTTAATAGCTTCTCTGAGAGCAGTGGGATTAGATGCGGCCTTGCGGCTAGTTCCAGATCAGAGTGGTGAGAGTGTCACTGTCTGATGGGTCTCTGTCAGGGGGCACGGAACAGGCCGGCCCAGTGACTCCGCCCAGCCCGCATGAGTAAGTGGCACCCAACATCAGACATCCAAAGAGTCCTACCACTCCTCTCCAGACATCCCACCACTGGAGAGAACACTCAGAATTAAAATGGTCCCTTTGTATGGATTTGCTGACAATCTTGTCCAAAGTGACTTCTAGCTTCGGTCATTTATTAAGCTGGATGTTACACTGGAAAAATCCTGGTGAAGAATAAGTTGAGATCCCCCCCCCCCCACCCTATCACTGGTCTGTCCTTAAATACTACGCCACTTTCTGCTTCTGACAGAGCACAGCACTTCAGGGCCCCGTCCGCCTGCCTTGATTCATCCAGGCATTTGCGGTGAGGGAGGGATGAGATCGGCCAGACGAGACCTCTGTAATGAAATCCAACCGGTCTCTGTGACCACGCCGGTCGAACACTAGATTAAAGCCCAGCAGTAATTGAAAATCTGCTGCGCTCTGTGTTTCAGCCGAATTAAATATTACTTACTGCTCGTCTAATGAAAAATACAGTAATGATCAGGATCATCCTTAAGCTGGGTGTGACAGTGTGCTGCACTGGTGGCTGTTTACGGCCCGCGCGCGATGCTGAGAGCCGGCAGGGCTTAAAGCCCGTAACTCACTGAGGGAGACGGCCCTGTGTTGGCCCTCACAGCCCCCAGCGCTGCCTGAGGTGCTGAGACTCTCTCTTATGCGGTGGCACTGTGACAGTGAAACGGCCCAACGGCTCAGGACTCAGGGCACATGCCCCACAGACCTTTCCGGAGCCAAGTTAGGGGTGATCAGCGAGACCCGAGGAGAATTGAGGATCTGTTTGAGATCCAATTTGGGAAACCTGCACGGAAATTCTGGAGCACCATGGAGATCATCAGGCTGAGGGTCTAGTTCAGTTAAGGCAGTGTTTCCCAACCCAGTCCATGGGGGACCCACAGTTGGTCCATGTTTTTGCTCTCTCCTAGCTCCCCGAGAACTAGGGTTGGGAAACATTGAGTTAGGGAACACTGAGTCAGGTCCATGACATCATGATGCTGCATGGAATCCAATGGGATCATCCAGCTGCTCTACAGCGCCCCCTGGTCCCACATGGTGAATGCTGCTTCCTCTTTGGTGCTGGCTTGTCGGTCTCCGTGCCAGTGTTCACCTGAAGGTCTATGGGCCCCGAAGCAGTAAAACAGAAGCATGTTTCCAGAGCATCAGAGGCTAAACGGGCCGTTTAAATCAGTCTCCTCCTGAACCAGCTTTCCCAAAAGGCTGCCAGAGCCACGTCCCCCCCCAGCGGTTTCTCCTGTTTTAAGGCCCCGATGTTGCACATAAGCAGGAGCTGCGGCTGAGAGGTTTTCATCATCCTTCCGCCCGTGCGCGTGGAGAACATCTGCCGTGGGTGAGCCGGCGCTTACGAGATTTATGATATCCGAGCGTACAGCGCAGATTAATCACATTACGTCCGAGAGCCTCATCGATCGGCCTTCTGACGTGCACTTAGGGCCGCCGGCTGGCATTTAATATCGCAACGAGACGGGCTTCGTTTCCTGAGAGCCCACGTACAATTCCTCCGAAACAAAAAAGAGAGTAGATGAGAAGGTGTTTTGCCCGGTCACATGACCCCATCTCTCCAACATCCCTAAGGGTAGGATAGAGAGCTAATTGGTCAGACCCCAACAAGGACCATCAAGACGGCAGACGACCCGTTCCCCCTGCATGACCCACCAGTACCTCATCACTGCCAGGCTAAGATGGGAATCACAGTGAAAGTCACATGACCAATAGGGTTAGATAAACAAAGAGCTTTTCCCCGCCCCACCCATGGCATTTTCCGAGACTCTAAATAACTGAGCACATCAAAGCAGCAAATGTGTTCAGCAAATTTGACTAATGACATTAATAGATTATTAATTAATCTTTTAGCCAAACTTTATAATTTGTTACTGTACTTAGCGGTTTGTTGAATACACTCACTAATGTGTAAACGCTAAACTCATTATTCATAAAAAGTAATTTGACTCCTAATAACTACTGCTTTAACGACCTGCTAATAACCGGCATGAATGTTTAATGCAATCAATGGAGAAGGGCGCCGCTCCCCACCCGGGTCCACGCTCCTGGAGGTCCTGACCCGCTGGCACAAGGCCCGCGGTGCTGGGCGGACTACTGAGGAACGGGCCATGTTGCCACGCCGGGCTGCAGAACGAGAGGCGATCAGGACGGTTCCCACTTCTTCGAAAAGCAACGTGATTTATGTTGGTTCCCAGTTTACATTCTGGCTGGTTTATCCATCAATCCAGTCTGGCATCCATCCATCCATCATGTGAGCTCAGATTCAGTGAGTAAGAGAAGCGCAGAGCTTTCATCTCTGAAACCCAAGCTCCCGGGAAACACATTCATCTTCCCATTTCTGTGCTGGTGCGGACATGCACCATATGTTACAGAAACGGGGAACACAGGACAGAAAGCAAGCAAGTGGAGGGCGTCTGTTTACCGTGGAGCATGACCCCACTGGGGGGGGTGGGGGCGGAGCCTCTACAGACCAGCTGAGAATATGCCCTCATTTACAGTCTACATTTTTGTAAAATTGCGGACTGTCTGGCAGGGAGCTTGGAGGGAGCAAAAATACGGACTGCGGGTTCCCAAGGACTGAATTTGGAAAACACTGCTCTGGGTCCCGGCTCGGGTCCGAAACTCGCCAAGCCGGCCAAACAAGACCTCGGGGGGGGGGGCACCGAGCTGGCCCTTGCTTTTTGGCGGCATGTGGATGGGCTTGGGGACGTGGTGCAGCCCGGCCCGGCCGACACGGCAGCTCTGGTCTGACTGCCGCCATCCCGAGCATCTGGTCACCCACTCACCCAAAATGCCAAACCTAATTATAACCAGTGGTGTCTGTGCGGCTGACAACGATCATTAGCATAAAAATCAGACAAATTCACAGACGGCCTTCTGTATCTATTCTTTTTTGACAAACTGTAACAGTAAAAGATACAGTGAAAAAACTATTGATATGTGGTGGAATATGAACCCCCAGTAGTTAGTGGTCTCTGCCCTATGAAGTAACCTGACCCCCCCACGTAGGGAATTACCTCACACACTGCGGGAGATCAGCAGGCCATGGAGGGTGTGGGTGAGAGTAACAGTAGTTGTAGGAGATTATTTTCACAGTGAGCGCATAGGAACATTGATGGATGGAGGCTGATTATTGTATAGGAAAATAAAAAGGAACAGACTAAACAAAAAAACAACAACAAGTTAAAACAGATAAAGAGATTAAGATTAATGTCATTGCAGACAAAGACGAGGCAGCCTTGAGGAGCCAACTTCACGGAGCGTCTGTCGGCATGGAAACCTTTTCCGGGAGCTCGACCCGCAAGGACCGAAGACCCAGCGATGGAAGGTGTCGTGCTGCACCAGCGAGACAGGGAACGCGATGACAAGCCGCAGCAGCCTGGGGAGCCGTCACCTCTAAGGGATATATGCCTTGTGACTGCTTTCCATTGATCAATTTGGGTGAAACACGGGCAGATTTAGACATAAAAAAATTTTATGAATGTAGGTTTGGATATTTAGCAGCATGGTGTTGGCAAATCTATGTAATGCTGACAAGAATGACGGTAAAGATTGCAGCCACAGCAGTAGGAGTCACAATCGAGTCCCCCTAACCTCAGCATCCCTCCTCCCTGTGTCTCTCACCTGCGGCATCCATCCCTGTCAGACATCTGCTTACACACCCCATAGATTCCAGTCAGAGGTGGAAATTTCGGGTCCTGAAAGTAAAAATCCAGACCATGATTTAGTTTCAACCAACCCGTTGAGTACTCTGTGACTGTGGCACTTCATACCGAAAAGGTGGGCCCCACAATGTCAAAATAACACGCACTTCATCAGATTTAGACGTATCAATTCACCTGCTTGCCTTTGGACTGTGGAAGGAAATCCGGCAGCCTGGTGGAAAGTCACGCAAAGGTTCCTTGCATTCATAGCTAGGATTCAAACCCCCCCAGTCTCGGCGGAGTTAAACTGCAGTGATACCCACTGAGTCACTGTGCCCCCCCCCCACCCACCTTCGGTGATCAGCACTAAAATGAAAGCTACATCATGATCTTGCATATATGGCTCATTAGTCCCCCAGTCCGGGCCTTTGGACCCCTTCAAGGTGACCCCCCCCCCTCCAGAATGGGAGACCTTTAGGGGTTTCCATGTGACGCCCTGTGATCCAGGCAGAATTTCCACGGATGCCGGTTCTCTGGAACTCCGACGTGCTACATCGCCACCTACTGGTCCACCACCGGCATCATTGTGAACAGATCATTAGCTCTCATAGGGCGCCTGCCTGTTACAGGTGTTTACACATGCATGCTGATGTTCCACGATGTTCGATACTTAGGCCTGGCATGAGGCTGACGCATCACTTCTGCACATGCTCCATCAAGTGCTGCGGTCTGCAGATTAGCTGATGCAGAAATAAAATGACCCCTACCCCCACTTCCAGTTCTGGTAGCCCCATAAGTAGAACATTTATCTGGAGAGGGGAGGAGGGCGAGGTGCTGTTTCTCAGGGTGATGAATCAATATCTCTCTGGACCACCACAGAGCTATTCATCTAAGTGATACCCCCCCAACCCCCCTCCGTCATGAGTAAGCAGTCCCTGTTATCACAAATCTTAGGTTAGTGTTGTTATCAGTTATGCTTTTCCAACAGGGAAAAGGAGGTTCCGCAAACACCATAAGAACAAAGTGACTGGCTGTGGTCCTGTCAATCATCTACCAATAACCCATTAGAAAAAGATAGGGAGCCTTTATTGTTCAGCCTGTGCAGCCTCTGAATATTCTACCTTCTAGACAAGGGTGTAGCTTTGGTTTCAACACGGATAGGGACCACATCAGCCCCGACCCCCCCACTCTCCTAAACCACACATGGTACTCCCACAATATTGATAGGGACATACCCAGATCTACACCCTTGCTTCTGGACACGGAATCCCCTAAGCTTCCTGTGAATCCAGAGAAATGCCTGACAGCGACAGGCAGATGACATTCACCGAAGTCAGGTAAAATCTGAGTGAACGTAATCTTAAAACTGAACAAAAAATTAAAAACTAAAAACACAAGATAGAAAAGTAAACAGAGTAGCCTGCCCGACCGCTTTGAAGTCCATTTTGCATAGCTCTGAGCTGTTATAAATAGACGGCCCTAACGATCAACGTGCTATAATTGATTATGGCATATGCACAGTGCAAACAGCCCAGCATGTTCTGAAACACCGCAGTTAGGAGACATTCCATTGACGGAACGTTTCAAGGTCGGAACACCACCGGATGAAAGCCGCGTACGCACGCCGTGAGACAGCAGCGATACTCCGCTGTGGTTATTGTTCCAGTTGATGTGCTTTTCCGAGCCGGAATGCCGAATGAAAGGAATGCGGTTTAAGAAGCATGTCTCCTTTTGAATTAGTGGAAAGCTCTTTTGTGTCTCCACACTAAGGAGCTCCAAGCTTTCGCTGAGGAAAGAATTTTGGCTGCAGCTGGGGTGGAGAGCTACCGGTACAGGGTCGGCAGTGGTGTTATTGGCAGGACGCGTTCTGGAAGCCAAACCAGGCGAGGGGGGCACTCGTGGCAAAGCGGAACCCTCCCAGAGGAAGCAGCTTTTCTTCCCTTAGGAGGCCACTCTCAAGCCCGCTGTTACACACTCTCAGAATCTAGCGGTGCATTCAGAGCCATCACACACAGAGGGACCGTCACAGGGCTGTCACACTACTGCATCCCTGGCTGTGCACCGCTGGTTTTATCTATATACATCTTCTATTCCTTAAACCACCAATCAGAGAGGGGATTTCACTTTGCTGGGATCCCCTTGACGCAGCAGGTGGATACATGGACAGGCGTTCACCCGTGGGAACGTTAGGCACGCCCTGCTGCTTGCTGCAAGAGGCCTTCCTGTCACCGGCAAGCTGCCCACCACAGGGCTCAGGACCAGGTTTGGAGAACCGGTGGCCCACTCCACATCGTGTTGGTGGGCAGACAGTCACAGAGTCCCTGGGAAAGGCGAACAGCTCACGATAACAACTCCTGAGAGGTGTTCTGCGGTATCGCGGGGACGGTAAACAAACACCGGTGGACTCACACGCAGGGCGAGAGCTGCCTCGACCGGGAAGAAACAGGAACAAACTAAGCGGCAAACCAGAAACCAGCATGATGTTAACTTCACTCATGTGCAGTTTATGCTTCCAGTTGTCAGGGTAAACAGAGGAGAAATAAACAGAACAGGAATAATGGCAGCTAGCGCTTAATGTAGCTGCTCTACCGGGCCGTCAGCTCCGCCAGGGATGGGAGCCGGTCAGGCAGGTGTAATCATCTCCCTCCCATCTTGCCGGGAGACATCAGCAAGTCTCATTTCATTAAACAGCACCCAGGGCCAAAGCTGCATTAAATATGCTAATACAATGAGCGGGTTTTAAAAAGCAAACGACAGAGGGGTAGCCGCCTTCATTGTTCTCTGGTTCGTCAGGGTGAGACTGCCCACTCGTGAGGTCTCCGTTAGTGGCTTCATACGTGTCCTACTTGTGAGCGGTGTGTATCGTGTTAACACACAACTTGTGCTTCAGCTACGATGTTTGTGAGGCCGCATCCAAGAGGATGGAGAAGGTTGTCAGTTGTCCATTATCTACACCACCTCTAGGGGGCACCACTTCGCCTCCTTCAGGCAGCCTTCATCATGGGAGATAGCAGGACCTGGCTGCCCTGTGGATCACGTGCACGTAAATCCCACATGGTGACTACATGGTCACGGCAGCCATGTAATGGCATGGCCTGGCCAGCAGAGGCAGCGGTAGGGCCGGGGGCAGGAGTTGGGGAGGATTCCCTGGCCAACTTTACCCATTTGCTGCACCCAAAAATAATAATAGTTTAAAGGAAAATGCAGACGCTTGCACCGAGTTAGCATTTTTTGCTAAAGGGGCTGTCAGGAGATGAGAGAGAAGCTACAATTAACAGGAAATTGGAGAGGAGAAATGAGAAAGAAATGGGATGGCAGACGGGCGGGTACCATCAGGGTGAAGCCAGAACATTTGCCTGGGGTACTACAGCACCTCCCACTGGGGATCAAACCCACTGCAAGGGCAGGCCTTTAACCGCTACATCCCCTGCTGACAAATAAGCATATTATAGACTGTATCAGAAGACTAGACCCCTGTGAAAAAGAGAGAGAGGTCAGATAACAGTAAATAGTTTTCCCAGGACTGTCCTATGATGCCCCAGACATGTAACATTTGACTGCAACATTATTAAACGATCCTATCATTAGCAAAATTGTTTTTCAGAGGCCAGCATGTGGCGATCACTGGCACAGGACAGGCAGTGAAATGTAATAACATATAAATAAATGCCTAAAAATAGTGTAATAAATGGTATCCACCCTACACCAATTAGGAAAGCAGAGCTGTCATGGAAATCAAGGGATCTAAGAAGCTCCAGCAAACGGAGACGCCAGTCCGCCTCACGCGCTTCCAGTGGACGCCAGCGAGACACTGCAGGGTGATTATATGTTTGCGGTGTGCTTAATAGACACAACGCACCTTGTGGCCATTCTGGCACGTTGCCTTTTGTTTCTCAGGCATTTCAATCACGTAATTAGCGGCTTTTATGCGTGTCATCATCGCAGCTGTCAAAACAGCCCCGCCGAGCCGGCGACAGACAGGTACGGGGGGAGGCGAGGGATGACAGAGAGTCACCCCACCCCCGCACACACACACACACACACACACACACACACACACACACACACATTGCAACACGACAAGGAGGCGGGGACCGTCACATCTGATGGGAGCCGTGTGATCCTATGATGAGAAGGAAAGGGGCTCATTCAGCATGATCCATATTCATTAGAAAACGTCCAGACTGAATCAATGCACAATTAAGCTGTTCTTACCGTTA
>JAODKC010000103.1:238141-249524 GCA_026777985.1 Mormyrops attenuatus | reverse complement strand
TGTTTTTCGGTTACACTTGGGCCAATGGGGGGGGGGTCTTTTTTCCCGGGCCAAACCCCCCCCCCCCCCCCCCCCGCAGGCCAAGGAAGCACACACAAGACATTTTAACAGGAACTGCTGGGGCACAGTTATTTCCTTCAGCCTACAGAAGCACCTCCCTACTGGTCAACTATCAAAGGTAACACAGAGGTCCCTCGCCCGTTATGGACCAAGCCCAGCCCTGGTTGGGTTCAGGAGCCCGGCTAGTCGTGACACACTGTTATAGCTCAAGCCCCGACCGCACGCAGAGGCAGCATGACGCTCTGATCAAAGAGCCTGCCTGCGGAGCTGTTTTACACAAAGCAGTGCTTCACTGACAAGCATGCTGAAGCTGACCATCACTGACATAATCACTGAGATAAGCGCGCTGAACCCGGCCATATTTTCCCTCCCCGGGTGAAACCGCAGCCTGCCCGCCAGTTAATATCATTAGCGGACGGAGGCCTCCACGGACGCCAGATGGAGGGTCTTGAGTCCCAACCCAGGACTCCCGCTGGGGGAGGATGGTTTCTGTGGGGCAGACATGAGCCCCGGCGAGGACCTCGCCACCCCAGGAGGCCTGTCCAGCTGACGCACAGCTACAGATGGCCGGGCGCCATGGCGCTGGAGAGAACTGGTCGCTGTGCAAACGCGACGGGGTGCTCCATCTGCACAGAGCTGTCACACGGGGGGGCATGATGACATCACCAACCTCCGTTACCAAGCACGAGGGACTGCGAGTGCTTGAGGGAGGTGCTGGGGGGACTCCACCGCTAAGCCACTTTATAAAGCATCCCCCCCCCAGGCCTGCCCTGCTGAGTGTGGCTCCGTAACGCTCTTCCCCTAGTCCCTGCACCCCCCGGTCTCCACATTCCCCTACCCAATATCCCCAGCATCACTCAGGTTTGAAAGAGTAGAACGCTTCCATGATGTACCCCAGTCCCCTCCCCAAAGAACACCGGGTTAAAAACAGTGAAACAGTCTTCACAGTGACCCCCCCCCCCCAGTGCTACCACACCCCATTAGGGAAACATTAAGGGGTGACTCCTGGGAAACCTCTGTGTCATTTTACTCAGAGAGCCACCCAGACAAATAAAACAGGACAGTCTAATAAACAAGGGGAAGGGTGCTGCTATTCTGTGTGTGTGTCTGTGTGTGTGTGTGTCTGTGTGTGTGTCTGTGTGTGTGTGTGTGTCTGTGTGATGATCAGGTATATATTACATTGTAGGGATCAAATGTTCCCATAATGTGATAAAAAACACCTGTTATTTGACCTTTTGGGGACTATTTTTTCAGTCCTCACAAGGGGAAACTCAATTTTATTAAAATCTGTAACTGCACTCAAAATACTAAGAATGCCAAAAGCCCACAGAAATGAATTGATGGTCCCCACAAAGACACAAATACAAGACCTTGTTTTCAAAGGAGCAGAGATACATATGGAAACAATCCTAAAATCCTTACTTTCATGCATATTGTGCTGCTGTTAATACCGATTTCTGCTACACTCAATACTATTTCATATCCATTAAAACTACACTCAGTGAAGGTTGTTTTTGTCATGTGTTTTTTCGGAGGTAAAAAAGTGACCCCATCGCATCATCATAAAGAACAATGGCAGGGGAGCAAAGCATGAGGCGCGTGGAGCATCGTGGAGCGTAGGGGAGTGTGGTGGAGCGTAGGGAAGTGTCAGGAAGCGTAGGGGAGTGTGGTGGAGCATAGGGGAGTGTTGTGGAGCATTAGGGAGTGTTGTGGAGTGTAGGGAAGTGTCAGGAAGCGTAGGGGATTGTGGTGGAGCGTAGGGGAGTGTTGTGGAGCATTGGGGAACATCAGGGAGCGTTGTGGAGCATAAGGGAGCATGCAGGATTCACCGGCCAATCTGCTAGAACCAGTAAAGCATCGCCTGCATCCCTAGAGGACCACAACTGGCAGAGATTTGCACTGTCCAGGTGAGGCCAGGACACACACACACACACACACAGAGACATAGGGTGGTAGTCACAGAGGGGCCGCAGTGTCAGGCAAAGGGGCCTTTTTCGCCCACTCAGGGCTGCCCTCCGTGATGCCTGCATCTCTCAGTGACGAGCCACCTGTTCACACCCCCTTGTGGGCGATTTCCTTCCAGTAGTTTGCAGATCCTGAATAAAACAAGAGAGATTCCTGGCTTCACACTAATGATGTACGATTAAGAGTCACATACCTTACAGTAGCCCCCCCCCACCTCATCTTAGCCCACTTGGGCTGTAGGACTCTCTCAAGTGTTTCCCCTGATTAAAAGTGACTCAGCAGAAAAACAGCATTCCACTGGCCCCTACAGGGATGGTGGGTCGGGGGGGGCTGAATCAGGTGGCCACTTTAATACAGCCTTCCAACAAACTTACTGGGTTTCGGGAATTAATGGGGTCACCCTAACGAGCACACGTGTGCTGGACTCTCATTAATCCAAAGCTGACCTTCCCCTTTCACCCCCCCCCCTATTAAACACATCCTAACGGCTCCAGGATGCAAGAAGCCTGGGGGTGCAAACCATGGCAGGGAGGACAAGTGAAAGGGAGAGGAGAGGAGTAGGAGAGTAGAAGGGAAGGACAGAGAACAGTGGGAGAGCAGAGATGAAGGAGAGAGAGGATTGGGAGAGTGGAAGGGAAAGACAGAAGAGTGGAACATCGGAAGGGAAGGACAGAGGAGCAGGAGAATGGAGGGGAAGAACAGAGAGGAGTGGGAGAGCGGAGGGGAAGAAAAGAGAGGAGTGGGAGAGCGGAGGGAAGAACAGAGAGGAGTGGGAGAGCGGAGGGAAGAACAGAGAGGAGTGGGAGAATGGAGGGGAAGAACAGAGAGGAGCGGGAGAGCGGAGGGGAAGAACAGAGAGGAGCGGGAGAGCGGAGGGGAAGAAAAGAGAGGAGTGGGAGAGCGGAGGGGAAGAACAGAGAGGAGTGGGAGAGCGGAGGGGAAGAAAAGAGTGGAGCGGGAGAATGGAGGGGAAGAACAGAGAGGAGCGGGTGAGGGGAGGGGAAGAACAGAGAGGAGCGGGAGAGCGGAGGGGAAGGACAGAGAGGAGAGAGAGCGGACATGGGTGGGGGGTGATCTTGCAAGGGGGGGGGGATCTCACTCAGGTGGGGTACACGTCCTCCCTTTGCTTGATCAGCTTCGTTTGAAGTTGCAATTAATGGAGCCCAGACGAAAGAGCAGGCTATCAAAGCGGCATCGCATGCAGAGGGAGACTGAGGATGAAGGGAATTCATTAGCAGGGCTTAATGGCTACTGCCTGCATTCATCTGCCTGGGGGGGGGTCAGCTACACCTCTCAGATCCTCTGGCCATTCATCTGTGTTATGGACAAACAGGGATCAATGAGGGATGAGGAGATGAGAGGACAGGAAGAGGGACATTAAAGCGGAGCACGTCCAGGACGGGGGACATTAAAGCGGAGCATGCCCCGGACGGGGGACATTAAAGTGGAGCGCGTCCAGGACGGGGGACATTAAAGCGGAGCGCGTCCAGGACAGGGGACATTAAAGCGGAGCATGCCCAGGATGAGGGACATTAAAGCGGAGCGCGTCCAGGACGTGGGACATTAAAGCGGAGCGCGCCCAGGACAGGGGACATTAAAGCGGAGCTCGCCCAGGGCTCGGGGGGGAAGGGCGGGTCAGAAGCCCAGGACACCAAAGTGCTGAGGCCGGCAGCTCTAAGAGAGAAACCCGCAAACAGCAGCGAGGGATTTCAGCAAAGGTTATTAGTGCATCTTAATTCAGAACTGTGGTTGTATCTGGGCTCTTTGAAAGAGCAAACAGGTCACTGCAGAAACAATACATCACTGAGGGGGCGGCTCAGGGGGCTGCACTATAGCCTCACTCTACCAGGGTTGAGGGTTCGAATCCTGCCCCTGGCTTCATGTGTGTGGTGGGACGTCCCTCCCAACACCCCATAATTCACATGACCTGCCTGGTGTCCAGTGCTTCCTGGGATTGGCTGTAGGTTTGTCGTGACCCGGTACTAGATAAATTGGTATGGGAGGCAGAGTTCATCTAAATTGCGTTGCAGACTTGCAGGTCTTACCTAGTGTGACGTTATGAGACCTTCTTCACACACAAAAAGGCATGAAGAGATGCTTTCTGAGCCAGAGGGGGGTGAAGCTGGCAGTATTTTATGGCAACCCCCCATCCAAGCCCTGCTTCCTGCCGTTGTTTGTTCCGTCTGTCAAACTCAAAACAGCCATTAATAAGTACCTGGAAGCCCCCCTCTCAGGCTCAGAACACCGGTCCCAGCACGGTGGCAGGTCACAGCCCAGGCAGGGAAGTTGAACATGTGGCCTAAATTCAGCTGGAAACCCATGCATGATTTTTATTCGCATAGTGCTGAACACCTTGGTTACGGAGGGTTGCCATGGAGGAAGAGAAATGTTTCCTGAGTAATAGACAAGGGTCAGCCTGCAGGATTCAGGACCGGGCGGGGATTACGATGCCCAAGATTCACTCACGGCCGTCCCAGCATCCTGTGCTCTGACCCCTGAACTCTCTCACGCTACTGTGCCTATTAAAACGATGCAGCACAGGACACAAGTGGCACAGGGGAGCGAAAGGTCAGCTACAGCTCCAAGCAGAACCTGCTTGTAGCACCAAGGTTATCAGTTCAAGTCCCAGACTGGGATGCGCTGTTTACCCCGGAGCAGGGTATTTACCCTTTACCACTCCATTAAAGTCTTTGCATAAATAAAATAAAAATTACAGAGTGACAAAGTAATACTAATAATGTCCCTACACACAGCAAGCGAGTGCTGCAATGCCAATAGGGTAATGCCAATACGGCAATGCCAATACGGTAATGCCAAATCCAAGGCACAGGAATCTAACACAGATAAGTACTGCCAGGAGGTGCTGGAAAGTTCTGGAAGAGGCTCCTGTTTTCTGGTCTCTGGGTCCCTCTTCCCCTGCCAAATGGTGCCTCGGGACTCGTGTAGACGCAGCCTCCTGAGGACCGGGGACCCCGTGACGCCACCTGCTGGGCAGTCCCCCTCCTCCCATGCTGACCCCCTTTCCACCAGAACCTTTGCGTAAGATGACACCGATGCTGGGGGTGGGGGCTCGGATGTGCATGGCGAACACCATGTAGTGGGCGCATGCTGCAGACAGCCATGAGTGGGAGCCTGACACACACACACACACACACGCGCATGCACGCACGCACATGCATGCACACGCACGCACACACGCACGCACACACAGACACTCACACACACACACACACACACGCACACGTATACCCTGCTCCTATTAATCCTGGGGAACAAAGAGGGGCCTCGTCCCACATCCCTGGGGGGCACATCAAAGCCCAAGCGTTAACTTACACACCCGTTTGTGTTTCTAGAACAGTTTCGTTCCGCTGTAGAGCTTCACTAATGACTCAGTTAACCTTGATCTCTCAAAATATTAAATAAAATAAATTTTGAAATAAAACATAAAAAAAAAATCAGATCACTTTGAACCTTGGAATGAGGTGTAAAGAGCAAACACTCCCGGAGACACATGTCTGCACGTGTGCGCGCGCACACACACACACACACACACACACACACACACACACACACACACACACACACACACACACACACACACACACAAACACCCCTCACCTGGCAGAGTCAGGATCATGGTGGCAGTAAATTGTCCCCTATGGCTGCCGTTGGCCCCTCCCTTGTTCCTTGTTCGCCCTGTTCTTATCCGTCGCCCATCACCCAAGCCCTGTCAGCACACAAAACATCTTGCTTTGTTTCCTCTTCCCTCCAACTTTCCAGCCAGCTGTGCAGCAAGCCTTCGAGAGCCCGACTGAATGAGACACTCGTTAGACAGACCACATAGGCCGCAGAGGCCCCCCATGACAGAAGACCATACACTTTCTGCGAGGAGAACAAATCGAAATATACAAATCAGGGAACAAAAACCACCGCACGACCACGGAATGCAAAACTTGCGCAGTTTATCGATGGGTCTAGTTATGCATTTCTGCCCTGGCTGTTTCAGGGTGCCTACACAGATCACGATGACCAACTTAATCCACGTTGCTCAGGCCAAATCCTGGGTTTACCACGATGAGCCACGCAGCCCCAGTACAGTGACAACCGGCCCTGATGCTGCTGCAAAAGCCCACTGCACGTGGGAGCATTTCACTGTCAAACACACAGCACCACAGTTAGCTCCTTACACTAAACATTTATCATACTGGCCCGATTATAACACCCCCCACTTTTTAGCAACTATTTTTAGGTAAAAAAGTTTTTGCTAAATCTTAAGAAAAATTATTTTATTTGACAAGAACACATAATAAGATAACCAGTAACCCGAGGCAATCGGATTACAATAAGTGTATTAAACAGCAAACATTCTAAAAAACAAATGTATTACTTGGAGGGTTTAGATAATGAATATTACAAACTCCAAAACTCCAGACTTTCAATGCAGCAGACTCAAATGAAGAGGATAAAAAAAATATTGCAGAGAAAGGTTGAGCCAAATTAATGAATGACATGAAAGCTCTTTTGAAACGAATGTTACTATCTTTATTAACAGACACTATCGGTTTAAGTCAACCATTTACGCGACACTCAGGGATTCACACTAAACAGGGCTGCCAGCTCTCACACATCTGGCGTGACACGGTTTTTCACTGTCATGTTCACGCAAGAAATATTACAGCAAATTTATATGACAGTACATATAAACACTAGTTACAAAATAGCGTATTTGGCGCCATGTATTCCCTCTTTTGTCTAGTAGTTTGAGGAAAAAAAATCCGACCTATAGTCAGGTCAACATGATATTTACTTTGTGGGGCTTGAATAAACATGGAGCCTTTAAGCTGTGCACATTATAACAAAAAAAATCCACTTTTCTAACTTTCTGTAGTTAAAGAAAACACACTAAACAGCATGCAGTACATAAATACAGATCACCCAAATATTTTTTGTACGTTTACAAGACATCCTTCTGCTCTTCATTTTATTACTTTTGATGCTGACTATAAGACGCCCCCCAAAGGCCACACTTGGGAATGAACACACAATGGAACTCCACTCTACAATCACAGTGGCCCTTGCAGGTCCGACGCGTGGTGAGCCGTGCATCGACGCAAACATGAACAGCCCTCACCGCAAAGAGGGACGTGTCCTGATGGGCTCAGTGGGGGGGCTTGGCAGTGAGGACTCCCGCATCAATCACTGCCACCCTGCAACTTCCCTCTGACACGGCCATCCTTAAAGGGCCTTCCTGCGCAAACATCCATGCCGCAGAGAGCGGTGTGCCGCTGTGAGCATGTCACCTGCCAGGGCCTGTCAGAGCATGAAGGATGGAGAGGCCATCGCTACAGGGGCCCCAGAGTAAGCAGTTTGGGGGGGGCTCTCACATGACGGGTCGAATGCAAGGCCCTAATGGGCTTCCCCAGTGATCCCTGACCCACAGCATCCATACAGCCGTCAGCAGGACCATTCCGCAGCTCGAGGGTAACACTACTCCACACAAAGGGTGTGTGTCAGAGTAACTCACAGGGGAAATAAAACCCAAAAAGATGGAAGGAGGCCGCCGTCAGGAATGACGACTCCTGATGGGACTTGACAGCTGTTCGGCAGTCAGAGGTAATTCTGCTTTCTAAAAATAAAAATTACAAAGATCTATCAACTAAGAGCGGAGTAACTTTTCAGCTTTGCGTAGGTCCTAAATGGAGAAGCACCGGACACACTGATCAGGGGTCAGAAATAGCTGATCTCTGTACCACGTGAGAGCTTAGGATAGGGCGTCTTCATGACTGCATAAAATGTCACCCTTCCGGTGAATGAACCGGAACGATTTCCATGCAGGCTCAGGTAATCGGAGGACTTTCACTGGGCCTAAATGTTGTGTGAAAAGCTTTTCTGAAAACTCAAATGGCTCCAGTCTCCGTGGGAAACTTTTCTTGCGATTTGCCTGGAAGCTTATCCAAGTTTTAATCTTAATAACAGGGATAAACTGTAGGTTTTATTTAACCACATAAATAAAATATTAACCAATAACATTAAACCTGACCCTAGAGTGCACGTTAATAAGGCTGCAGCAAACGGTTGACCTATTTGTGTAAGGTACTGTCAAAATGGTTGCAAGCAGTTACTAGCTGCAGAATATTATGATGCATTTTCTGAGCCATCTGTGATGTCACCTGCCAAAAATGGCCTGATAGTCTTTAGTATGCCAGAATGTTCCAGAATAGCCTGTTGGTTTAGTTTAATAAATCCCAGTTAGACACTGATGTCAAATGGGATATGGGCACCCCCTCATCTCCGGCGGCCCAATGCGGGGCAAGGCACCGAGCCAGGGAGGATGGGAGGCCACCCCCCGCTCCCACAGGAGCCATTACACACACCCCCACATGCAGAGAACATGGGGCCCCTGGCAACCGGAAGCCCAGCCAGGTATGAGCTTCGAAATCATAGCTGGCGGTCCTGCCTGCATCCATACAGGTAACACAACAGGAACGCAGCACCTACCCCACACAACAGCTCCAGGATGCGGCCTGACCTTCTGCACTGGAAGAATTAAATTACATCCAAATGAGGGACATCAAAAAAATAACTATAATTCTCTTCCAACTATTAAACCCAGGTGGGTTTTAGTCACGGAAAATACTCCCACAGCAATTAAGAAGCTTGGTGACTCCTCTCACAGGGATCCCTCGCTAATGACCTGTGGTGCGGCTGAGAGACAAATAGCTACAGAAGTGTGAATAAGACAAGTGGCAGGAGAAAGCCTGTGCCGGCAGAGTGGTCTCTGCTCTCCGCTTAATGACAAACAGCTTCCAGCGCACATTACAGCACCAGGCTGCATCCTCAATGCACATTTTACACCTTATACCTTCTAAGTGTGAGTAATTAGCCAAGAGATGCAATTATCTGCTTCTGAATACATTTATACAGAGACAAAAGGAGATGCACTAGAGTAAGGAAGGAGCCAGCATTCTAAAGCTTAAATAAATATTGTACTGATAGCTACCTTTAACTCCCTAAAGTTCGCCGCCGACGTGGCCGTCTGATGCAGTTCTTTTGTTGGACCAAAGTGAGTCAGAGTTTGAAGCTTCCTACATGGCTACAGCTGGCACCGAAATGACGCGGGACGCCCTCGCTGCGTATGGAGCAGCGTCACTCTGTGGCACTCGGCTCAGATAAACAGCCTTACGGCGCTGCAGACCGTCTGTCCAGGCATGACCGCGAGACGTGACTGCGAGGGTGAGCTACACCCCCCTCAGAGAGTGATGAACAGGCCAGCGGGAGCGCCTGGGGACGGTGGGGGAGGAGGAACAGCAGTCACCCATCGCATCCTTGCTCTGGAAGGTTCTTTGGGCTCCACTGTATAGTACCGGGTGTTACGGACAGGCACGACGAAGGATGGCCGATCCAAGCTGCGACTCACAAGGACGGGACTTTATTGAACTCGAGAAAAACAAAACACAAGACACAAAAGAACCAAAAGGGATCAAAAACAAAGAAGGTAAAAGACAAAAACTAAGGCAGGGAGCAACACAGGGCAACAACAGCTACAGGCAAACGATGACCAAGTGAGGAGCAGGGGCAAGGGCAGGCAAAGATATAGACAGATAACGAGGATAAGAGAGGGACAGGTGCAGGTCAATTACCATCAACCAAACACTAGAGCTGGGAACAACAAGACACAGGTGAGGGTCATACTCACAAAGGACTCTAACACTAGGAAAGGGGAGACCAGCGACACCTGCTGGCCAGGCAGGGACTGATCTGGCAACCAGGGGTGTGGCAGTCCATGATGAGCACACTGTAAGGGAAATGGGAGGTTGAATCGGGTATATGGTGCCTGCCATTAGCCCTTCGAGTATGGCTTCCTCACAAGCCCAGTATCCCTGCATCCATCACACAAGGTGCTCAGAGAGGCAGGTCTCCTCCTGGGCGGCAAACACACATTTCAACTCGCCAAAGACCCTTTGTTAAATGTCAGGCTTATAATTTCAGAACACGCTCATATATTGAAGTGCGAGTTTTCTGGCCACGACACAGGCAGAGCCGAGGATTTGTTTATGGTCTTTTTATTTGGTGCTTAATGAGCAAAGACGTTTAGATCAGTACCTGTCGTATCAGAAGGGCAGACTTGTTGACTTAAGACACGGAGGCATTTGAACACATGACACCCATCTTAGATGCGAATCTAATTCTGCAGCCCTGCCTGCCTCCCACAACCAGACCTGAAAAACACCCACCCCCCAGGTTCCCCAAAATAATCCCTCCACCCCCAGGCCCCCCCAGAAGGCTCAGCACAGGCCCAGCCTGGCTCCTCCTCAGAGCCGGTGGGAGAGGAGACAGATCAACACATAATATTTATCCGCTTTACTACCTGAAAAATGGTCCCCACGATGTAAAAAGAAACAGGTTTTTATTGCATTGTGGGGAACATTTGGTGCCCACAATGTAATATAAACCTATTCCACACACATACAGACACACACACACAGAACACATCAGCCCTCAACCCGGGAGGGCTGCCACTTTAATTACCCCACGGAACCTGAGAGGGGACCCTCACTGGACAGATGTTAATTGGGGGTATGCGAGGGAGAGGCTGCTCGATTAGCTACGGAGCATTTTTAATCTCTGTGTCTGCTTCTCTTTAAGCAACGTTTCAAAGGGGCAAGAGGGAGATTAAGAAAGAGAGAGAGGGAAACAAGATCAGTGCCCCGTCAAGGTTGTCCATGGGCTTGCCGTTAGTGACAGATGGACTCACCCCTACTCTCAGTCACTGACTGTGTTAACCTACAACCTACTAGTCATTTTATTGGTTCCTATGAGGCTAAACAGGAGAGTGGTTGGTTGTGCATGGTAATCCCTCCCACTGTTGATATTAAAGCCCCGCCTCTCATCACCTCACCCACAGACCACCACCAGTCATGCCGTAATCCGAAATCTGCCAAAAACTCAATCAGATAGGGGCCCCAAAATGCAAAGATTCCCAGCAACCGATGTCGTGCTGCTCATAGAGCAGAGAGAGCTCCCACAATGCAGTGCAGGCACCTAGGGACTCCGTGCCATTACACTGGACAGAGGTGCATGTGAACCTGAAGCGTGGGGAATCCACAGGTTTCTGAGGATACGCGTTAATTAACATCGGCCTTGCACCCGGAAAGAGGGATTCGCTATGTGGATAAAGCAATTAGAAACTGGGGCTGAGCTGAAGCGATGACCCTTGAGGACCATCTTGACGGAGCGTCGCAGACTCCTGGCACAGTGTGGGGGGGGGGGGGGGGGGGACGGTGGGCCGGGGGGGCGGCGGGGGTTGACGCAACCCCGCCCGTTTAAGGGGGCGCGGGTCGTGGTGCGGGGGGGGGTG
>JAODKC010000103.1:203217-219150 GCA_026777985.1 Mormyrops attenuatus | reverse complement strand
CATCTTGCCGGCACCCCCTCGGTGTTGGCCCCCTTACCGGCTGGCAACGCTGGCTCGCGCCCCCCCCCCCCCCCCCCCCCCCCCCACACACACACCCACGCCCGCACCGTTTATAAAGATTCAGGCATTTTCTCAGAGGAGTCACCCAAGACTTCTCTCCATTCTGTCAGCTTCATGCTTCCTCACGATACAAACCGACATGATCGGCCTTCTTTTTTCCCCTCTTCGGGACGTCTCAATCCAAAGTCAGCACTCTGCAGGGCGCTCATGACTGGGTTTTTCTCACAAAATAGCTTCACGAGTGACGTCGTTTTTTAAAAAATAAGAATACTGCTGTAGCTTGCATCTATTTTGAAGCACTGCTTTTCAGAGCTGAGTTTTAGGGGAAAAGTTAAGTGACACAAATAAATTAATTAGACCACTTAGGTCAAAGAAATAAAATAAAAACCGGTTCCTCTCTTACGTGCTCCGTGGTAGTTCATTTCACCAACTTGTGTTACAGTACACAGGTCTCTCTGATTATACATAGCAAACAAACAGTAAGGACACAAAGACCCGGAGCATAGTTTTCTTCAGTGTGTACAGAGGCTTGTGAGATTACTCTGGGATCTTTAAACTACTCCTGACATCCCACTTACCAGCCAAGAAGAGCATCTGTAGGGCGACTGCTGACCTGACCTCTGACCCCAAAAATCAATACCCAGGTGATCGATGACATGGGTGACATGAGCGTTTCCGCTAACGGGGACCTCAAACGTCAGCAGCTTTTAGTACAGATGTCATCCCTTTCTGTAGGGTCACAGCCTGTCTTCCACCTCTGAGGGAGCTTAGCCAGGGTGAGCCACCACCAGGCACCGCTGTCCAGGTGACCTACAAAGCATACTTCACCTGTAAAGGTGGAGAGCTCTGACCTGGAATGGCGCTCACCCATACTGCGGCACACACTGGTACAACACTCTCACCAGGAGAATAACACGTTTCTACAGAACATTTTCTCCTGCAGAGGCCTTCAAACTTAGAGATCCTCTCACTTGTAGAGGTTTGCAAATCTGTAAAGATCATCTCACCTGTAGAGAGCTTCTAACCTGTAGAGATCATCTCATCTGCAGAGGTCTTCTAACCTGTAGGGATCATCTCATCTGCAGAGGTCTTCTAACCTGTAGGGATCATCTCACCTGTAGAGGTCTTCAAACCTGTAGAGAGCTTCTAACCTGTAGAGATCATCTCACCTGCAGAAGTCTTCTAACCTGTAGGGATCATCTCACCTTTAGAGATCATCTCACCGGCAGAGAGCTTCTAACCTGTAGAGATCATCTCATCTGCAGAGGTCTTCTAACCTGTAGGGATCACCTCACCTGTAGAGGTCTTCAAACCTGTAGAGAGCTTCTAAACTGTAGAGATCATCTCACCTGCAGAAGTCTTCTAACCTGTAGGGATCATCTCACCTGCAGAGAGCTACTAACCTGTAGAGATCATCTCACCTTTACAGACCTCTTCATCTGTAAAGAAGCTAGCACACATACAGTGCCAGCATAGGTCAGCACTCAGTCTCAGCCTGAAATTACCTTACATTATTATCACACTGGTGTTCCCTTCAGCAAACGTCGAGCCCTGATAGGGCACTGAATAAACAAGTCCTCACCGGCGTTCTCCCTGCAATTTTTCTTGATTATTCCTTCCATTTTTCCCTTTTCCTTTCTTCCTGCTCTGGGGGGACAGTGATTAAGCTGGAAGGCCAGCGTATTGCCCCGGGACACGTTTGCATCTGAGCCAGAAAGGAAAAAACAGGAAAAACGTCTAGCTGCTAATAAAATCTGGATTCATTTGTGGCTCCTTTTCCTGACCTTTGCTCCCCTCTTGGGGCTGGCCAGCGGGATGTGGTCAGCCACCACAGGAAGCTGATTTAGAACCTTCTGGAACGTTCAGTAGTGACAGCAATAAAACAATTGCTTATTTTTCTTCTCTGCTCTTAAACACCCTAGAGTTTGTCGGCCCAACAAAATGTCCGAAGTCATCCAAGTTAACGTAATGTGTGCATTTTGGGGAGGACAGACAAACATGATCTCCAGAATGGTGTCAAAAGAAAGCCCTGAGAAACAGTCCAAAGTGTCTATGGGAAGAACATGGCTGTATTTATCATTTTGATACCATGGAGGCAAACATATGGTGCTAAGTTGCTCTAAGGCCATGCTCTTTCTATTATCCTTTCCTTTTTTGGCATAAACAGAATTTCCTTCACTACAAAAATCATTTTTCCAGACACAATATGAGACACAAGTATGAGAAAATGAGGTGCACTGAGTACCCAGTGCAAAAGGAACTGAGTCAAACAGGAATGAAGCAAACAAGCTGAATCAAACAGTGCACCGCTTCCTGCAATAATTCATGAGAAGGTGCGCAACTTTAACAACAGCCATGCTCAGTAAGTCCAGATCAAAAAGGAATCGGCCCGCAAATAGCTCAGGCAAAAGGTAATAATAGTATAAAGATTATTATTTAATTTTGGGTGCTCACGGAATCACAGACATGTGCCAAAAACGACACTTTGATTTGAGTTTTATGGGCTGAATTTGTCTTCAACAGGAAGGAGACCCGACCATCCTGTGCAGCTTTAAAGTCTCTCTTCACATTTTGAAAAGAGCTTTAATTTGTACTATTATCTTGTATAACAAAGTGCATAATGACTGACTCTGGAAATGGAGGAAAAATGTACTCCTTGCAGACCCTTAAATTCAATGAATGGTCCCTTTTCTTACTGCTGTCTGGTACAATCTAAGCTAATGGCATGTATTCAAATGGTGAAAATTTCATAATGTAACATTTATATTGGATTCTCTCTTCAAATATGTATTTGTAATCATACAGTCTTGAAGGGACAGCTCAGGACTAGCATCCCACCAAGGGTGTCCCCAGCCTTCTGCCCTCTGCCTCCTGGGAAAGGCTCCAGGTTGTATGGAAAATGGATGGATAGATAGATGGATGGATATTTTTAAAACACATTAGATTCAACCACAACATAAAGTGCTGCAAAAATCCACATTAAGCATGTTTACTGAAATACAAAACACTGGGTCAGCTGCCCTCATCGGAGTTTTACTTACACAAAAATGTTCTGAAGGCAGAAAAATGATCAATTCAGAGAGATAACCAATCAGATCGTAGAGGAGGCGGGTCCAAGCAACTAGAGCAGACAGAACCAGACATCTGATTGGTTGGTCTGACATCTAACTAAAATCTGAATGGTTCTCACTGTGCCTTCAGGACATTTTTACGCATCAGCTGCAGGGTTGCTATTTAGGAAGTGAACGTGTCAGCAGCTGGTTGCAAGATCACGTCCTACATCACACACTCCTGCTGTGGTGCCTGGACAACATTATGCTCAGATGCTCCTGTAAACCATCCTGCCACATAAGCCATGTACGGGAGCACACATGTCACAGACTGAGGCACGGCAGAGAAGACAGTTTGTGTAGTGTTTGTGTAGGGTTTGTGTAGTGTTTGTGTAGGGTTTGTGTAGTGTTTGTGTAGGGTCTTGGCAGAAGGACTACTGAAGATGAAACAGCATATTCGCAACAATCCTACAAGACAGCAGATTAAACCCAACAAACACACCCTCCGCCACCCCTGTGTAACATTGATGCCACTAAGCCACAATCCATCAACTAGAAAAATGGTAAAAATGTAGGTATGCCGACTTTCTGTCTTCATAACATCGCTCTGTGTGACACTCATTACACGAAGAGTACTTTAAATGCATTTGACAAAGCTCATTTAGCTACATTCATGAACCAGGTCTCTGACGGGGGAGGTAAAATTAAAAAACACCACCCACATTTACTATTCTGGGGAGTACCTTTGGGGTGTTCTCCAGTTTTAATATACATTTCACAAAAACGTTGCATATATCTAGATAGCATTGCCTGGAAACTGCATAAATGGCAAATCCATTTCAATATCCCCTCTCATCTCTTCCCAATGCATTATTTAAACATTTAATATCATCCAAAGATTATCACGCCCCAGACGGTGGCATCCGGCTCTCCAGGATATCTGCAGGGACCGCTGCTTGCCCTTCTCCTCTTGTCTGATCCCCCCCACCCCAAGGAGAGTAGCATGAAATGGACCCTTCACTGTCTCAATTGAATATTTGATCATAATGATGACGATGGTGTTGCAATGACATCCTGGGCAACTGGTACAAAAACAACAAATAACTAGGCACTTTGAGCTTGTGAATGTCAGCGAAACCAGCTTTAAATTTTCATTTTTATGAAAAAGGATCTTGGAACCGCCTTTCCACCACAGGATCAGGCCTGCGTGGCTCCTCTGAGTGCTTCATTCGCAGCACGTCGCTCCCGTCGGCTTCGGAAGCCGTCTCTGCTGCTGCCGGAAAGACGCATCTGCATAAAAGGGGAAGTGATTAAGAAAAATGACGGGAGCGGCAGGAGGAGTGATTATGAGCTCGCTCCTCGCCGCCATTGTGCCGAGGGCCCCGTAACTCGCCATCTTCCTCTACAGCGAGAGCGCTGCTCTCCATGGCAACAGCGGTCTGAGGCTGCGGGAAATAAAGGAGGAGAGAGACGTCAGAAGCAAATCACGGGGTGGATGGGCCTCTGCACCGGTGCCTCCGCTTGGGTACCTCCGCATGGGAGCCTCCGCATGGCTGCCTCCGCATGGGTGCCTCTGCATGGGTATCTCTGCTAGAGTACCTCTGCTCGGGTGCCTCTGCATGAGTGCCTCCGCTTAGGTGCCTCTGCATGAGTGCCTCCGCTTAGGTGCCTCTGCATGAGTGCCTCCGCTTAGGTGCCTCTGTTCGGGTGCCTCTGCATGAGTGCCTCCGCTTAGGTGCCTCCGCCTGGGCCTGTGGCTCCCTGACCCACCTCATCCAGAAACATAAATGACACCAGCTCTGATTCTCTTCAGGAGAAGCTCAGCCGGAAAATTGGTAATCTAGACGCGCGAACGCCGAATCCCGGGTGCTTAAAGAGGCCCTCTGCAACCGGCCAGCGGAACATCCCGGAGAAGGAGGAGGTGGGGAACATGATAAAGATGTCCCCTCAGTGGCTGGCGCTAGGTGAGAGGTTAAATCACACCTCTGATTGGACCTAATGAAGTGGAAACCAAAGAGGTTGCAGATTTTAATGCGTCTGCATTCTGCTTTTCACCCACTTCGAAGTGACCGAGTTCGAGTCAAGAGCTACCGGCGAAAAGGTCAGCCGGGTGGTATTGCCCCGAGACCCGCTGTCTGCTCTGAGGAACAATCAAAAATCCTCAAAGGTTCCGTGAAACCATGACATCTCTTCAGATGTGTGATTATTTATGTTCCTTTATTTTAAAGTGACACGGGGGATTCCGTGCGGTGCAGTATACTGTCTGACAAAAGGTCTGATGCACCTTCATGCCCAGAGGCAATGCGGAATAAATTAAGTGGGCAATTCAAAGGTAATGGTACCTAATAAAGAAACCTGTTCATTAAGGTAATTATTCAGTGGCGTGGAAGCATTCATCAATTAATTAAATTAAAAGAACAACAGGCATTGTAGGACGGCCTAGAGGAGGCGCTGGTGTGCGCAGGTGTTGCTCTCCTAGTTAATTGACAGGAGAAGATGGTGACATATTGTTGGTCTCCATCTCGTGCTCGTCGTTCATTAACCCCCGGCGAACCTGTCATGAGTTGTTTACGGACCGCATCTTTAACAAATTACAGCTAACATATGAACCCTAGCTGAGGGCTGTGTTTTTCAGACTCATTATCCCTGAGGGCTATTTCCTGCACTGACTGAAGCCCCCCCCCCCCACGAAAGCCCCCCCCCATAACACGTGCCTTACGTTTAGAGCTGCTTGTTTAACAGATGCTGTCATCCTAAGAGACATGTGCCAGCTAGATATGAGGTCATGGTCCAACTGTAGGGCCAGGGGAAGACGTAAAAAAAAAATACCCTGATTTTTTTTACAAACTCTAGTCCAAACACTGGTCTTGCAGTAAGATAAGCTGTGGATCCTGTGACTGCATCACGGAGAGACTGGGTGGGATGGGGGTGGGGCACAACTTAAGCTGGTTGTTATGACAGCGCAACCAAAGTCCACATTATTCTCCACAGGACAGTCTTAATTAAAAGACTAAAAAGATTAAAAAGGACTGGATTTAATTCTACCAAGACTCTTAAGATGCTTTCAAATTAAAGGTCCAACAGCATTAAGGCATACATTATTATGGAAGAAAGTGTTGTGTAAAACTTAAGAAAGCCATGATTTTTAGACCATGTTTCCCAGTCCAAATTCAGGAGTCCAGCTGGGCATGAGCTTAAGGGCATCATTTTACACACCCACCCCCACTGAGCGGCACCCCACCCCCACTCCTCTCACTTTCCCCGATTCACCGTCACCTCCACAGTCTCAGCGTCAGGGAGTCCCACAAATAAACCCAACAGATGGCTCCCCCCGGTCACGCATGATGCGCAAAACCACCATGTGACCGAAGATCTGCTCGGAACCAGCCGGCTTTCTTATCGACCCACTTCGCTGTGGTGTTGGTGTGCAGGTCGGGCTTGAGGAACTGCGCCGTGTACCGCTAATTAAACCGAAAATAATGGCATGCAAAGTGATGAATTAAACGGACCTTATACGTCATTCCCTTTAGGGGTTACTATTCTGCCAACCCAGGTGTCTGTCTGTAAGCGATCATTGCGTGCGGCGTAATTTACAATTCACCATTCATTTACACCCACCCCCCCATGCTTTATACAAATCCTCATCAGCGATAATTCAGAAGCGGCACGTGGACATGTCATCAGGCAGCGGGCCCGGCACAATGCCAGCCTTGTTTAAATCGCACTTAATGCCTTTTACCTAATGTACTCCCAGTCAGGGGTCACATTACACACACCTAATATTCGACATGGCCCGCCTCTCCCCATTAGCCTTTAATGAGCTGCTTGATTTGAAGACGCAATAACCAGAAAGAATACTCCGCCTGCCCAGCCCCATTTAAGCCCAGGGAAGGGGAGTTGGGTCAGAGGGAAGGCAGCGAGGCCCTGCTGCACTCAACAATGCCATGACATAATTAATCCGAAGGGACTCGAGATCCAGTGCTGAACAAGGTGGAATCTAGCGGCACATGCCAGACCCACATGCAATGAGCTTCTTTTTGGAATTCTCATCCAATTAAAAAAGTTCCCATTTATCCAACAAATTCCTACCCATCTCATCTCTCTCAGACTGAGCTGTTATTGGTGGATGGAGTCCTCACTCTCAGACTTAGCTGTTATTGGTGCATGGAGTCCTCTCTCTCAGCCCTCTGAAGTGGAGCAGAGTCCCTTCCTCTGCTCTCTCTGCCTAAACACATTAAAGTTTTCCGTGCGCCACACAGTCACCTAGAGGAAAACTGCACATTCTGTGAGGCCTTGCCTTTTAGTTACGGATCTTTTCCAGGGATTATGGGTAATGCGCTATCATTGTTCCCAATGACTGTGCATAGACACAATTTGGTTACCGGTCCTCGGCTGGGAGACAATGCAGCCGCAGATGAGTTCGCCAACATGGTGAGAGGCCAGACCCAGGCAGCCCTGCTTCTCTCATCCTTTTTCATGTTAGGACTTGCCCCCTCCCCACCCCAAAAAGAAAAGTACAGCAATTACTTTACAGTTATCTCCACTTAGTCCTTACATTGGCCCCCAGAAGAAATAAAGTAAGGAAGGGCAGAGTAAACCCTCCAGAGCTACGACGACCCCCCCGGAGAGGAACATAAATGCCAAACCCATGCACACACCTCCGGCTGAGGGCGAGGAGACGGGCAGGCAGGAACAAAGCGAGGCTCACCGCACGCTCCATAAAGAACCACAAATTACTGTGATTACTCTAACAGCCCCAGCGTCTCGGACCACTTGGATAAAAGCTGTGCTGTCTGCTGATTACCTACTAGGCCGCTTAGGCTGAGCAGCCCTGCTCCACACACAGAACATCTCAGCTGTGCTCAAGTGACCAAAGATGACATATAAATGTCTCCATCGATGAATGAATAACTCATTCAATTAATCAATCATTAATTTGATTTGACAAGTCAACATATTGCAAAACGGATCATTCCCCTTTTTACATCCTTTCTTTTCCTGGATATTTTATTTTCTTCAGTACAATCTATGAGCTTAACAACTCTGCACACGAACACACATGGTGCTGGTCCCCAAGCTCACGTTACACCTTCTGGGCGTCATTTAACTCTACGGTCCGGAGGCCACGAACACACAGAATAAAGACAGTCTATGCCCACAACCTCTAAATCAGCAAAACAGAAGTGTAAAGTCGAATAAAGAAAAGCAATAAGCAGTAAGATACAGTACGAGTGCCGGGGTGTCTTTTACCTGTGATCACAAGAGTTAGTCTGGCAAGACATATATTTATTTTATGATTACCATACATGACATTAAGGAAAACAAGTCTTTAATTATATGTTTTAATAATAAGGTTTATTGCATCATCATACTTCTGAAAAAGGATGTCATCTCTGAGCAAGAAAAAAACAACGGTTGCCAGGCAACTGAAAACAGGTACCAGAAGTGCCAGGTAGCTGCACAACGGGGTCCTGTATAACTGACTTACTGGACAGCTTATTCATTTATATTTATTTGGACATATCCATAAATTGAACAACAGCCAAATATCGGTTTTGTTCAGCTCAGCATGCTCTTATTTTAAAACTTTAATATGCACAAGGGTAATATGAAGACAGTGATTCGCATACAGAGTTGCATGTTTTAAAATCCAAGGGCATGGGTTTCTGTTCTCAATGTGTCTTTGCTATAAACACAGTGGAGGCGGCGCATTGGCCAGATCGGTCCTGTCCGTCTCATATCTAAAGACAAACCATAACGGCTTCTTGATTCGCAGCAGTGATTTTTTCCAAACAGGAATTATCGCGCTTAAGAGGGAGAAAAAATAAGCATTGAAACGTTTAATCAGATGGTTTAATGCGCTGAAAGAGCCGTCCATTCGGAGCTGGGATCTTCCGCCGCACATGGCTTTGGGAAGACATGTCTCCGCGCGGCTTCTGCTCTGCGCCAGCAATCAATGTCAAATAAACACGGAGGACGCTTCGAAATCAAAGCCATAAAGCCATCACCAACTAATGGGCTTCCCTGCCCATAAGCAGTTCTGGCAACAATAATCTGATTAGCCTGCTGCAGCGTCTAAGTACTGAAGAGCAAAGGAGAAGTTTACATTAGTACTGCTGGTTATGGTAATCTAACCCAAGCAGGCTATGAATCTGCAATGGGGAGCGGTGTTAGGTGACACGCAATGATTTGTTACATTTGCTTACTGATGAGGTGCTAATGCTTCCGGGAGACTCAAAAAGCAGGTGATGAGACAGTTAGCTTATTTCAGTCACTCAAAAAATGAATGTAACAGGACTTACATTGATAACCCCAGAATTGCTCTTGGTATGAAACGTTAACTTAATTTTAAAAAATGGTGCCTTATTAACCAGAAAATTATGACAAATTACATCTTCATTAAAATGACTGAAACGCATGAGCATCTTGTCAGGTAAAACATCTAGGTCAAGCACTCAATCATCCAAGCTGACACACATCACCAAAACAGATACAGTCTCCATTTCAGCTGCAATACATCAATTTATTCAAACCAGTAGGACTAGTTCTCATGGTAGATGGTGATACCAAGGCCATCATTATAATATACAGTAGAACCTTGGAACACAGACGTCTCTTATCTTGACCAACTCGGACATCGAACGAGTCTCTTGATTTTTTTTCGGCTTGTACCTCAACCAAAATCTTGGAACTTGACTGTTCCTGCTAAAACTTGTATGGGTCGAGACACGATCAGCTCTACCAATTCAAACCTTGAAAGGGACAGTCAAGAAAAACCTAGCCGCAACTCAACCAAAAACTTGAAACACGAAAAACCAAAACAGACCCACTAAAACTTGTACGGATCGAGACGCGCCTCTGATGGGCTGAAACGAAGGCAAACGGACCGACTGAGATGCTTATGCCTATGAGTCGCTCTCAGTCTTGCGGTTCCTCTCGACCGAGTGCGACATGCGAAAGCTGTGTTCCTGTGTTTGGTCAGATTTTTTTTGTGCTTTATCTACAAATTACATTAATTGCTAATGCTTTTTATCATTATTTAGGTAGGTAGATAAGTTTAAATAGGCAATCATTTGGGGTCTGGAATGGTTTAAATTCATTTACATTATTTCTTATGGGGAAATTTGACTTGGACCTTAACCAAATCACAACTCGACCAGCCTTCTGGAACGAATTAAGTTTGTGTTTCAAGGTACCACTGTATTCCCTCCCAAAATTCAGCTGTGCTCACAATGTCCCCCCCAATACATAGCATGATTATGGCCTTTGCCCCCCCTCCATGGCTACACTCTTGGGTCATACACAATGTCTATAAGTGGGGTTTTAAACTTTTCTTAATCTTGGGGACCGGTGACTGGTTAGTAATTAAAGTGTCAGAGGAGGGATGTTTACACCCCCAGAGCAAATTCACCACTACATCCCCCATATATACACACGCTGCACTGGTCCGTGGTATAAGGATCGATCACATTGACTTGCCCTTTCCATAAATGAAATTCATAACATGTTAATTGTTGGTAACAACTTTGTGCAAGTTTGCAAAATGTTGCTGTGTCTTTGTCAATAATGCATCTACCTGGGGGGTGGTCCACTTTCTGCTTCCTTAGACTTGCTAATTAGCCCAAGCTGCGAGACAAATTTGATTCGACTCGAGCAACGTGGACACCTGATAACAGAACAATATTTCAGAGTAACTGTCTGAAATTGTCTCAATTGTTTGAAAGTCGCTTCAGTCACATTTCCACACAACAATGCTTCAGTTCTTTAAAAACAGCCTTAGCCGCATAAATATATGAATACAGCCCAAAATTGTAGGCAGGATTGCTTTGGAATGCAAACCTGCCTCTGCTCACTTGGAGCAGAGTTAGACCCTAAAGCAGCTTACTCTATGCAAATGAGAGTGGATCACCTCAAACCGACTAGTCTCTGCACAAAGCGGGATCACTAGTCCCCTGTCAATCTGCCCTGAGCTTTTGTACATCCCTGGTGAATAGCCCCTGATACTCTCACAATAGAGTGAACTGCCCCAAGTTCACTTTCTGCTGTAAATCATTATTTAGTTACATACATGCAGAAATTAATTAGTGTACCCCGGCCCTGTGCCCTGTGGCGGACTGGCATCCCGTCCAGGGTGTACCCCAGCCTGTGCCCTGTGGAGGACTGGCATCCCGTCCAGGGTGTACCCCAGCCCTGTGCCCTGTGGCGGACTGGCATCCCGTCCAGGGTGTACCCCAGCCCTGTGCCCTGTGGAGGACTGGCATCCCGTCCAGGGTGTACCCCAGCCCTGTGCCCTGTGGCAGACTGGCATCCCGTCCAGGGAGTACCCCAGCCTGTGCCCTGTGGAGGACTGGCTTCCCGTCCAGGGAGTACCCCAGCCTGTGCCCTGTGGTGGACTGGCATCCCGTCCAGGGTGTACACCAGCCTGTGCAAGGGTACTCTGTTCCCTTGGCCGTGTCTGCTCCCTATGTTGCCCATTTGTGTTGCCCTACAATTTCTTGTAGATTGTTCCTGTTTTCTCCATTTGCTTTTGACTCCCTGTGGTCCTTTGTTTTGTACCTTTCCCAGTGTTCAGTTGTCTTGTAAGCCACCAGTGGATAGTCACCTTCTTTTCCTGCCTGCACCATACCACACCATTGTGACAGATACAGTCTAGGTTGACACCAGAGAGAACAAAAACCAATCCAAGGACGCAGACTGATTCATAATCGAGGAGCAGGCAAGGGTCGGGCGATGTGCAGGGTCGATCGAGGGTGTAGACGGGTCGTGATCGGCAGGCAAATGAGCAGGACAGAACTCGGAGTCTAAGGGCAGAAATAGGATCAGACAACTCGGGAGGCAGACAGAAGACAGGAATGCTGGAACTCAAGGATAAACCAGGAAGATCTTGCATCTGAGCGCAAGACCAGATGAACTAAAGTAGACTCCACTGATTAGAACAACTTGGAATCAGCTGAGAGGGCGCAGCTTCACAAAAACCAGAAAATACCAGTGCAGATGCACATAACCAGGGCAGACACTGTGTTCAAGAGGGTAAGACCGGTCCGGGTTTCCCTGGGGGCATGGGCTTTGTGATGTCACTCAGGGATCCCCAGGGTTGATCTGTGACACATTCAGAGCGTTTTTATTTAGAGCAACGGGAGACAAAGGATGATCTGCTCACAACCAATGCATTTTGCTGATACAGCATTTGAAAAGGACTTTTATATACAAAACCGTACAAAGAAATCGAGAGGAGCAAAGTAGGTCCTCCAGTTAAGCAAAATCCTTCAGCTAGGAACAGTCTTAAAGACACAGCGCGCATAATTACAAATTAGCACTATTACAAAATCCCATTACCTTTTATTTCAGCAGGCTGCCTTAAACAAAAGGGGTCTTTTTCGGGAGGTACTTTAAATACAGACGATCGAGATTTTGGTCTCAAAGGTGATGAGAGAAAATGTTTCAAAGCAGCAGCTGCAGAATTCACGGATCTATTTGCATATTATAAACATTACGCTTTGATGGCTGAAACGGTTCATAATGAACAGGCAAATTAGATGAGGTGGAGACCCATTAGTTTGCATTTTGATTAAATTTTCCATGAAATTATTTTTGTAATTTCCAAATTATTGTTTTTTTTTAAGCTGTGACATCCTTCAATCGCATTCGGGAGAGAGGACATTCAGCTCTGGAGTGACAGAGAATTGTTCTGACAGCTGACATGAGGCTCTTTCCTGAGTAGGTATCGGCGTAACTTGAACCTGACGGTGACATTTGTCACGGTAACAACTTTTGGAGTGTTTCATTGGCGTTTTCAAATAATTTTCACATGGACGGTGTCCTGAAGACCGTGGCTTTCGTCATTTTTATGCCCGTCCTTTTAACTGACTCTGCGTTTGATCAGTGCATTATGCATAAACAATCTTTGTGACGCATGAATTTAAAATTATTTTAGCTTAAAAGGGTCTAATTTATTTTGGGTATCAAATGCTTCATTTTTTTCAACAATGACTGTATAACCCTCATTAAAAACAGACAACCATTCTTTGCGCATAATTGTTTGTGCATAATCGGCATTTTATAACTGTGCTTTTTATTTTAAGACAAAAGGAAGGTAAGCTATATGTGAGCATAGTGAGTATATATGACTAGTGCAGGTATGTATACTTTTTGTCGCCCACTGGGAAAGCAGTGACTATACATTGCAATATATACTCACAAATCGCAATATACGTATATACTTACAAAGCAATGACTCTACATCGTGGGTCCTCAGTCAGTTGATGTCCGTTAGCGGTTCTCATGCCCCCTCTGCATGTGATGTTACCCTGAGCCCAGATCCATTCATGAGTTTGACAAGGTCCATAAAAAACATTTCATCAGACACTTGACAGGATGCTGAATATGTGTAGTTCTGTGTGACTGAATGTGTGTATTTGTTGTGAGTGATTGTGTGTCTGTGTGAGTGGTGTGTTTGCACGTGTGTGTGTCTGTCTGAGTGGTGTAGTATACATTACATTGTGGGGACCAAATGTCCTCCCAATGTGACAAAACCTGTTATTTTGACCTAGCGGGGACCATTTCTTCTGTCTCTACCAGAGAAAACTCTGTGACTGCAATCAAAAAGCCACAATCAAAAATGCCAAAAGTCTTGTATTTTGCTTGGTTATTTATGGTTAAGGTTTAGGGTTTTTCCCATAGAAATGAATGGACGGTCCCCACAAAAATGTGGATTCAAGCGTGTGTGTGTGTGTGTCTGGCGATCGGGGGGGGGGGAGCTGCATGTTTTGGCTTCCAGCAAGGTGTCAGTCTTCCAGCTCTGGAAGGCAGAAGCGGCCTGGCTGCTGATGCCAACACAGCCAGCTGCAGAGCGTGCACCCCCGTGGGGGCGGGGGCACACCGTTCTCCGTCCACACAGCTAATCGCCGCTCTCGGAGAGCTGCCTCTGGCGGACTGAGAAGCACGCAGACTCCACAAAAGCCTCAATGCCTGAGTACCAATCACAGCATGCAACACAACTCCCAACCCCCTAACTGCTTCACAACTTATCCAACATGTGGTGATGTGGAAAGTCATGTGATTTTCAAGATACCATGGCTGTGCATTAGCAGATCTATAAAACCAAACCAATACCCTCAAGGTGGACCCAGGTACCGACCGTATGACCAATTAAACCAAATTGCATCTTTTGATCTAGTGCAGAAATGTTTAAGTTAATTGCCCATTTAGTTTGAATCGCTCATTTGCTTGAAGTGCTCATTTGTTAATTGATTTCTTGCTGATTAGGAGTGGAAGATGCCACATCGGTTTTTAAGGCAAAGGGGGGTCATAAGTAGCACTAAATATCCCCCCCCCCATATATGACTGGTTGGATCCAAGCTACTGTGTTTGAAACTGTAAGTGCAGAAGTTAAGCCAGCAAAAATCAACAGATATCGCAAGAAATCATCAGTTACTGCGTTTAGCTACAGGGAGCGCAGCAAGAATGCCTGTAGCTTCGATAATACATTCATTAAGAGTCCATCCTTCTAGGCGAATCAGGAGCCTATCCCAGGAAGTACAAAGCTAGGAAGCACTGGAATGGATGCCAGATCATTGCAGAGCACAGACACACACACACACTGACACAGGATGGGGACTTTAGAGAAACCCGTTTATCTAACAGCATGACTGCAGGAGAACACAAAGAACAATATGGGAGATCTGCATAGATACACGGCAGGGGTGGAATTTATAATGGGGAGGAATCAGGTGTCAAAATTTAAATCAGAAGTTTTATTAAAAAAATTATGAAAATACAACAGATATCAAAGGACATTTTTCTAGCTTAATAAATTACATTGACTGAATGCCTTCAGGTGGGTGACTGGTCAGTAACGAGACAATAAATAGCTCCAAGGGGCTGGAGAGCTCTCTGGCCTTAGTGGGCGATGGCCCTGGCCCTCACTAGCTCATCTGCCCATTTCGCATGTTGCTGACAATAATCTCACACCATCAGAGAAGGGGGTCGGTGAAACGTCCCTCAAAGGGGCATGCAAATGGCTCACGCGTAAGGAGAAGGGTGGCGCCATGAAAGGGTGAATCGCAGGGTTTGGTCGTTTTCTGCAGCAATGAAGCTCATGGCTAATAACTATTTATGTTTTTTCCAGGTGCACAGCTGTAAAATCTCACCCATGCCACTGACAGGTCCTCACCCTCCTCCGTGAGCCATAAGCAGCTTCTAAGTGTTTAATTGAGTGAACAAGCTGCCCCCCCATGGCTGGCACTGGACTATGCAGGCCAGGGGGCAGAGGCAGCCAGGGGGGTTCAGGGACTCCTCTGCTGCCGCCTTTGTGCTCATTCACCTTTGTGCTGAATATTCATCAACTGATCCGGACGTGAGCCAAATACAGGCCGGGTGCCAGGAGCCCCCGTCGGGCTTTACAGTGCCTCGCCGGTGGGAGCCATCATCAAATGCCATCCCTCAGCCCCTGCCCACTGACGGCGGGAAAACAGGGCCCAGAGCGCCGCCCTCATGGCCAGAGCCTGGCAAAGCGCCCCTTCTGCTTCAGTGCCTCTCAAATGAATGGTTTCCTGGGAGGATTTCTCAGACTAAATACGTTCTGAAATCTGAGCAAGCTTAAAAGTGTGTTACGTATCCTTAAAAAGGTGTGCTACAGATCCTTAAAAGAGTGTGTTATGCATCTTTAAAACTGTGTGTTATGGATCTTCAAAAGAGTGTTACATATCCTTAAAAAGAGTGGGGTACGCATCCTTAAAACTGTTACGGATCCTTAAAAGAGTGTGTTATGTATCCTTAAAAGAGTATGTGACAAATCCTAAAAAGAGTGTGTTACAGATCCTTA
>JAODKC010000103.1:149821-203117 GCA_026777985.1 Mormyrops attenuatus | reverse complement strand
GAGTGTGTTATGTATCCTTAAAAGAGTGTGTTACAGATCCTTAAAAGAGTGTGTTATGTATCCTTAAAAGAGTGTGTGACAAATCTTTAAAAGTAAGTGTTATGTATCCTTAAATGATAACCTAATAGCTGGGCTTTGAACCCAGAACCACCCAGATCTATGTTATACAGACACCCTGAACCGCCAGGCATCAAACACAGTCACCCAGAACCACTTGGCAGGGGTGCACTTTTGATTTTGAGCCTCATGAAAGCATATCATCTTGGGCCCCCAACCCAGACCAATCCAATTATGTTTTTTTTTATAATCCCTGTCACTTGGGGCACTTGGAATCATCCTACCCCCCCCTTTCAGCACCCCTGCCACTGTATGTTTTACACACAGAACGACTGAGTGTCACATATACACAAAGACACCCAGAACACTGCACATCACATATACACACAGACACCCAGAACCACCGAGCGTCACATATACACACAGACACCCAGAACCACTGCACGTCACATATACACACAGGCACCCAGAACCACTGCACGTCACATATACACACAGGCACCCAGAACCACTGCACGTCACATATACACACAGGCACACAGAACCACTGCACGTCACATATACATACACAGACACACAGAACCACTGCGTGTCACATATACACACAGACACCCAGAAATACCAGGAGTAACACACAGTCACTCTGAACCAACTGCATTTTATACCTTTTCTTGTTTTACGTTAATTCATCAGTAGTCAGTCTGGTTCAGCAGCACTGCAGAACCAGGAATCAATCACACCAATCCCACGTTGTGCTTCACATCACGCTCAGGCCCAGTTCCAGGGCCACCGGGGACATCGAGACGGCCCTTAGAAACCCAATCCAAGCCAACCCGCGGGTCAGCAGTGAGGCGAGCGGCACTTTCCGCTGGAGCCCGGGCCCGGCGGTGCATGACGGCGGTGCGTGAGTGGAAGCCAGGCGCCGGCGGTCCAGCGGGCCGATCCGGCCTGATTGATTCCCGGCCCCGTCGGGCCGTGGGGCCGACCCGATTCATGACAAATGACTGCGGGTTTTAATTAACCTTCTGAACGTGCACGTCAGTGTCATTTCAAACACGCTGTGGTGTGTTACCTCCCCCATCGCACCGCAACCTTTATGAGAGAGCCAATCAGCATGCCCACTTAAATATTACATCAGCAGAAAGTTCGGGGCGGTGCTAGAGGGCACCCAGGGCCATGCTCTGGAAACTCTGTGCCTCTAGACTGATTTGAAGCATGTCTGTAGGCCACTGCATCTGGCCTGGATGACTCTGTATAAGCATAAGGCTTTAAAATACATTTAGAGTATTTGTTTAAGACTAAATTGATTAATTCAAGCTGTTACTGATAAATATGCCATATATGTCTTTTTCTTTTGTTTGTTTGGGGGTAAATTTGATATTTTGGTGAAGTTTTCCCATAATTATCTCACCGTAAAGCCGACTGCCCCCACTACCTGCGGTGATGACGGGGACTGTGCAAACACAGCTGGAATTTGTGGGATTTTATGTGGAAAACGAACACTGTCATAAAGAATCCCACTGGAGTCATGCAAACAGAGGTGCCGTGACTGGACTGGCTTTCACTGGGAGTACTGGTGAGCCCTGGTCTTCAGTAGAAGAAGCCATACCGCTGAAGCGAACATGAAGCCCTGACAGGGTGACAGGGAGGAGGCCCACGAAAAACATGGCCGTCATCCACTTGACAGGAAGAGCTGAGGGAAGGCAGCCTTGATGCAGGTCGACCCCCGCACCCAGAACATTCTCTGGTGACCCCCTCCCTGGACCACCCCCACCACCCCAAATGAAAAGGCCATTCCGGTCCACTGACACGTCAGCCGTCAAGATTAATGGCCGTTTTGGCTGAAATGAACAACAAAGTTACTGCCACTGGGGAGGGAGTGAGGCTGAAATAAGCCCCCCTTGGGGGGAACTCTGTGGTTCGCTGTATTTATAAATTGAACATTTCTATTCCTTATTCACAATGCGGTCTGGTGGGGGGGGGGGGATGGATGGAGCTTGCAGTGTGGTCAGTAACGGCCAGGGTACCGAGATGCCGGCCATGGCATTTGGGGAAAGCGGTCGCCATGGCAATGCCCATTCTGGAAGAAGCGTGGGCGCCTTGCCTCGACACTGCAAGGATTTGTGGGTTTTATGTGTCTCACCGCGCCATCCGGGAGGAGCATGTGCCGGGGGGGGGGCGGATGGTCAGGGATACAGGGCCGTGTTTGGATTCAGAAAATAACCATTTACTAAACACATGCAGAGAGTCTGACCTGCTCACCTAATCTGGACGTGTTACTGCACCTTTGATCCCCAGAATTAGTCTACTCTACCTAATTACGGGTGGAAAGTGCTTTTAAAAATGTAATATGGAAAAAAAACAAGATGAGATGTGTGCATTTTTAAACTCATGCATTATGTATGAGACTCCGTCTGTGTGGACATTTAAAAATACAGTAAAGTCACGAAATAAACACACTGTTGCCTCTTGTGATGCCGCCTCAGTGCAGCTCCTGAAACACCCCCCCCCCCGCCCCATGATCATCACCTCGTCTGCGTTAACGAAGGAAGCTACCTTCACGAGGCAGCAGAGAAACACTGGCGAGCCACAACACTGGCGTCACACCCCGATAAAACGTGCTCCCGCGGGTGCCGCCTTGCGGGCTGGTATCGTGGCACATCGCTCGCAAAGCGAGGACCCCCCCAACCCCCCGTCTGGCAGCTGCCAGTGGCGGTATTAATTAGCCCCTGGAAATCAAAAGCTTTGCATCTGAGAGACGTCGTGTCAATTACGAGGAAGGCGTCCTGCTGTTGTTGCGGCCCGACAGATCGCTAATCCCCACCCGCATTAAAATAACAAATACAAATTAAAAACAAAGACTCGGCGATAAGATCCCGCCATCCGATTGCCTAGATTAAGCCCCTACCATTCAAAAATGCAGCAGCCGTGTTTACATAGTGGGATGCCGCCCCACCCCCCGATCATTTGTACCTTATTCCTGTCCAGCATGTCATCCAGGTCCAGAACTGTCATCACTCGTCACCTGAACTCTCCCCTCTCGTGGGACACGCCTTACCCCCCATTAGAATACTGAGCAGAGAAATTTACTTCAAATAATAACAATAAAATCACCGATCGTGATTATCATCACATCTAAAAATATAATTAATGTGAATCATTATCATTATCTCCATTGTGGAGCCATTTTTTTCTTATCCAGGATAATTGGTAATGTCACCCATTTACACAGCTGGATATTTAATAATAGCAGGCCCCCTTCCCAGGAATTGAACTAGCAACCTTCAGGTTGAAAGCTTTTTGCCCTGAATCACTGCGCCACCTGCTGTTTATTTGTATTCCCCTTCAAACGTCCCAGATACCGCACAGAGTATCTCAACAACACGTCTGCCTTAGCAACACATAATCCCCCCCCTGCCTCCCCCCCAATCTACCCTCTCTGGCAGCAGAGGCTTGGATGCCGCTTACTAACAGCCTGCCTTTGGCATTCGCGCCGGCGCCTCCCCCTGGCTGCTCCTGGACTCCACGGAAGCCCCCACAGCTGTGGAGATGCATGAGCCCAGACGTTTCGCCACCAGCACACGGCCGACCGAGATACAATAACGCTGAGGCCGCAAAGAAGGGAGCTGGGAAAGAGACCAAAACGCCCCCCCCCCCCGCAGGAGCCATGCTGGACAACGACAGCGATGAGTTTCGGACACGTGGGAGACCATTCCGGGAATCCTCCCGCAACTCAAGAGGAGCTGTAGTCGGTGGAGCGACGAAGAGCCACGCGGAAGCTGTTCTGTTTCACCCAACAAAATGTCTCCTGACACATCTAGAACCTTCCGTTTAATGAGAACAGACACTGATTTCGACGAGACCCGTTTTGGACTCCAGAACGATTCCTGCAAATACCTTTTTAATAAACAATGAAGCTTTTACTGTCCTCCAGTGCCACAGAGTCCCCCAAACAAGCTACGAATCCATCTTGAAGTTGGAGATAAAACAGACATGAATGCCGGCTCCCTTCGCCCAGGCTCTGTTCAGGAATGATTTGGTCCAGATCCAGAAAGCGCTGCTTTTAAACACCGTACTGTGATGAGGTCCGTGCTCTAAAGTGTTTCTGGGTTAGAATGAGGTTACAGATACGCTTTATAATGTACAGCTGGGGATTTGACTTCATGACAGCCTGGTTAGCTCTCCTTACCTGTACTGTTGGGTTAACAACCTTCCAAAAAACTGTCCGTTAAGCCTCATCCGGCCCTGTTAAAGGTTGTTTGATGAGGGGATGTGTTCTGGAGAGCCTGGCCCACTATCAACAGCAGAGAGAAAATGAAGCTGGGTTGTTTGTGTTGTAAACAGAAACAACATAGGGAAGGTGGGAGGGGAGGGGGGCGCTACTGAGGCAAGAGTTTTAAACGAGCTGAAATGTCATGTCTTTTCAAGTGTACGATGTGTCAGGCGTTTTTGAGATGAACAGACATCGTTAGACATCCTGTCTCCAACGCTATCAAAATAATCCTTGTTCACCTCCAGGCCGCTCACACCTCGCTGCCTCACTGACCAAGGGAAAGACACTCCCCGCTGTCCCTGAGCCGACTGTGAGCCGGAGGTCGAGGGGCGTACGCCTCTCTGACCGTGTGCAAGGCCCGTGCCGTGAACAGCCGTGTCAGAGGGGGCAAGCTCACCGCTCAGTGCTACAGTATGTGTATACGGTAGGAGGCGGCTCTCACAGGCGAGGCGTCTCCTCCATGCCAGACCAGCTACAGCCTTTGCCATCCGCTTTCCACGCCTAAGTTGCTCTGCAAGTTTGTCTTCCTTCGGGCCTCCTCTGCTGGCACACTGTGAGCGGCCCCGAGGCCCAGGGGGGTTGAGGGACATTAAAAGTCTGGAGAGCAGTTATAACCCTCTCTGCGGAATACAAATCACTTTAAAAACCCTCCATGGCGGAAGTCTGGTCCCGGCCCTGTCCAGACATCAAAGCCACCAAAAAGAAAACCTTTGTAGTCAAAGCGATGTCTGATTTCTCTTTACTCTGTGATGGAACAAAGGTTCACCTCTCCGCATTAGTGGCTAAGAAGCCGAACACCTTATGAAGTTGTCCGAGAGAGCACTGAGGCTTGCTGATCCATGCCGGACAGTGTGATTTACAGGGTACATGACAGGGCGGAAAGGGGCCAGGGGCTGCTGCCTGGCTGTCCATCCCCGCTCCATTACCCATCCGTCTCCTGGGTCTCAAGCAGCTCCTGGTGCCACAGAATGGCCCATTTCACTTGTGGACAGGGACCACACAGGCACACAGATTTAGTGCTTTTTCAAACCCCCCCCACCCCCTATTAACACTGTGGTCTCATAAAATGCCCTCAAAAACAGCTGTTAACCTGTTTTTTGAAGCAGAAAAAGCTGTGAAAAATAAAAATGTGCTTGTTTTGTGGGGACTTGGGCCACATTGTCTGTTCTTTGTGAGGTACTATCTTGATAAGGACAAACATTTTCTCAAAAGTTTACTGTGAAACCTGTCAGAAGACCCTGCCGACTGACACCCACTTGGTCCATGTGTTGTGCATTATGGGGCTAAAACGAGAGGATCAGTCTGTGAACGGAGCCCATCGCCATGACCCCAGGCAACTCTGGGTCACAAACCCTGGCATGATATGACCTTTCTCAGTTTTTTTTAATAAAATGCCTAAACACACTGCTGGCACACACTCTGCAAATAAACCCCTTTGCTTCCCATTTCCAACCACATCTTCACTTCGTAAACAGAAAAACCAGTCGGAGGGACATCCAGAAACAGCAGCTATCTGTCTGCATCCTGCTGGCCTACAAAAAGTGCACCCCACTGCAAAGGCTACCCAGGCTATCATCCCAAGAAAATGTCAAGCCTGGGATGTTTTTAATTAAAGCAGGGCTTTTGACAACGCCCCCCTATCCCCACCGAGAGAAGATTTGCACCCCCCCCCAACCCCCTCGCCAGACAGCTGGAAGGGGAAGGTTTCACCCACAGTACAAATGTCACCATGCAACACCCACTCTCATAATTAGTGTGGAGATTGTGCCAGTTTTTTTCCTCCTTTTAATCGGTCCCTGATCTCTGGGCTGCCTGGAAGACCATGCCCGCCCAAGAAGCAAGACCCCAAAGCTGGGGAGTCAAACTGTTTTTACTGCTACACCATTTTTTATTCAGACACAGTTAACAGGAGTTTGGGCAAAACCAGTTTAACTTAGGCCTATATATTGGGCTGATCGTAAACCAGATTCTTTAAAGTATAGCTTTACTTGGTTCTGCCCAAAACATTCTCAGAAATACTCTAACCCTCTGACATCACTTCAGTGTAATTTCTACATCAAAAATCCATGAAAAGTAAAATTTGACTGCTTTGGAAATTGCATTTTCTCAACTGAAGAGCAAATTTCCAAAACTCATTCAGTCCATGGGATACGTTTTCAAGAAAATCTCTGTCAACTTAGTGAAACGTGTTTGGAAGTTTAAAGTTCTTCGTTGGATTCGCTGTGAATACTTCTTGTACATATTCCTGGTTAACTCTGGTTATCGTTTTTTCGTTTGTATAACATTGTTCCCTGTGAAATGACAGGACACGTGTGTGGAAGCAGGGGAGCATTGACGTGATTATTGCGGGAAGAACCATTAACTGCAGTCTGAAAGCCTTACTGCTGGAACATAAAGACCAACCGGGGACCTTTTAGTCGCACAGCAAAAAAAGCCCACAAGCTATCCTGTCTGCCTGCCCCCCCCCGCCCCCCCCATCCACAAAAACATCCGACCCATTTTATAGAGTCTGGACGCCCGCATGATTCCTTGGGCAACCTCAACTGCATGCATAATTACTGATGTGCCAACACGCTTTAAGAGGCTCATAATCCATGCTGATGTTACATCCCATGTGGCTGTCTCGTGGCATCTGCATGCTGTCCCTCCCCAGCACCTCCCCTCTATACTGTGACATAACGATTGTGCCCTCCCCCCGTGCCCCGATGATGCACGGCTGCTGTCAGAGCATCACGACAAAAAACACACGAACGTTCGCTTATTACCAAAATGAAACAAGCCATATCTATTTGACTACATTAAATATAAAAACAAGTGACAAAATGGCAATTTTTGGGGGAATGCCCCTCTAAGGATTTCGGGGCCAGGTTTCCAGAGCCGCGAGGTTTCAGTCACACACACATATTTAATTTAAAACTCACGCTACAGGCTGCCCAGTCGTGTGGAATAAGGTACTTTCTGCTTTGTTAGAGGGGGAATTAAATCAATATTTTCCAGCTCGGTGCCCTGCCTGGGTATCTAGGAGGGGGTGGGGGTCAGTCCCAGCCAAAACAAAATGCCTCCATTTCATTCGGTGTCACCACAGTCACCGCCAGCATCCAACACTCCGCCCGGGGGGGCTGGAGTTCAGGTGACCCTCATGGAGAGACAGAAGTGGTATTAAAGACTGTAATAGTGATGATACAACTACAATCCGTCACCAATACACCATGGTTCACTAATCGCTGGCACGGCGTGTCAATACCAGGCGTGACGGACAGGGGGTGCTCTCTTCATAGAGTCTCCACATGCGTGACATACCAGCTTAATTTCTATGGCAACACACGAGCTATTTTAGACCTGTCTTGTGGCATGCTGACTAATCCTAGCTAAATAAACTCACATGTCCCAGTGTAATCAAAGCCACATGTTCACCCCCCCGAAGGACTCAGAGATGAGCCGTCTAATTGAGAGTTCTTTGTGGGTACGGTCACTAAGCAATGATTCCATGCTGCAGTTCCATCGTGTACCAACACCTGTAAAGGACACATTAAATTATCAGAGGCTATTCTCTGCATTAGGGCAGCCTTGTGACCAGGGTTCATAACTTCTACAGAAACAGGAATCTGGTGCTATATGATCATATTCCTCTATCTCTTTAAAATTCCACATGTTGAAATGGATGTTTTGCAATTTCTTTACATACAACACACCATTCAACTCTATTCATAGTGTTACATGTGCAATACTCTGCTGCCCGGTGTGGCCTCGATCAACAATGTTTACAGCTATGCAGGTAAAAGCGTCCTTTGTATTACATTTGCATATACACTAGATGCAACTGGATTGTTATTGTTATGTTATCTTGTGTCTTATGTCTAATGCCCACTGTCTGCACTTTAGGCAGGTATTGTTATTGTGTGGTATGTTTATTGTGTATTGTTGCTGTTATATGTGCACTGTAATCACAGAGGAACACAGTTTCATCTCACTGTATACTTGTACACAGTTGTTGATTACAATAAAGTGAACCTTACCTTAACCTTACCCTTATACCTAATCAGGGACAAAAACACTGGACTAATCACATAATGATGAATTGTTCAAATACTAAATAATTGTTGGATTAATCAAAATAACAAACACTGACTGCATTGCTCAGGGCAGATAATCACAACAGCAGCTGATTCCGGAGAGGTCCGGAAGAGGTCCACCTCTCACAAACCACTGATCGGGGAGGGTCAGGTCGCCTCAGGGTGCCGCTCCGTTCTGGGCCAGACTTTGGACAGACATGATACTGACGGGGTGGCTCCTGTGTGGCCACGTTTGCCTTCGCGATGTCCGTAGCTTCCTGACCAACTCACAGGCACTTCCCCTCTCCGGACCAGGCCTCCCGCCCAAACTTTCCACAGCGGGCTGGAGGCCAGGACACCGGCTCTCAGGTGTTCAGAGACCAATGCGGGTTTCAATGGAAGCACCAAACTGCTAATGCTTTTCATTAACGGAAAAACATCTCTTACAGATATAACCACAGGATTTTTATTCTGGGCAACAAACACATTACATTTTTTTCTATAAAGAAGCCTGACTTACAGTATAACTGGGGCAAAATGAAATTCTTCAAGGAAGGACGCATTTTCTAGAAAATTCCCTCTATCAGGATACGCTACCTCTCCAAACCGAAACTCCAGATGCGTTTTTCGTGGACATTCAGCAAAGCTCGACTGTATGTCTGACACTCCCTGCCCCGCGCTCTCTGCACGAAGACGCCCCCCCGCGGCGCGAGGTGCGGGCCATTAGCTCCGTGTATGGCAATAACTTTGTGCTGTTGTTTATTGCATGTTAATCCTCGCACACGTTAGACACATAATGAAACAGCTGCGTTCAAGGTGCAGTGAGGGGTAACAGAGGCAAGCGAGGTTAGTTCGAGTTCGAGTTCGGGTTCGGGTTCGGGTTGGGGGCGCAGAAGATACAAGCGCACTCACCTCTGTGTCATATCTGTGCCGTATCAATGCACGGGACATGGGGAGCAGCCTTCACGTCCCATAGGACAGCTGGCTGGGCTCATAAGAACCTCAAGAGTCCGCCGGGTACTGAGGATCTATGGATCGAGAATGAAATATCAATTCTTTTGATATGAATGCTTCATTTTGAGAATCGATTCTAATGTTAAAATATAATTTTTTTTACTTGGTAATTTAAATGTTTATATTATAAGTGGGGAGAGAGGGGCTCAGACAACAGTGACTAGAGAATTGGAACGATCGATCGTTCCAATTCACGGGCACCTCTCCCGGGAAATTATATTGTCAGCTGCCGCCCCCCCATCCTCCTCCCCACCCCATAAATGCTCGGCAATTTTTACCGTCGGGGATGGACTGGCACTGCATATCGGTATTGGCGATACCAACCTTGATACTGGATCGTATCTGGTAGAAAAGAAAATCAGTGGTAGCAGGTATCCCTCCCTCAGTCCGCCAAAGCTACAGTCTGAGGTGTCACATGACCCGTCGTCCGTCGCGGACGTTTTATAACGTGTGACCTGTGTCTTTGTTACTCTACTCTGTAAATGAGATTACTGTTGTTTGTTGGTTAGTTACTTAAGGTTATCTACATTTTCATTTCAGTTCAGAGTCAAACCTAAAATCTTAAGGAAAGGTATCAATTAAGCAATTAATTAATCTAATATTTAACAGGTGTCTCTGCTTAGCAGTATTCCCCTTACGCTTCCGCAGCTAGAGGATGGGAATCTCACCCCCCCCCCCGCTGTATGTGTGGTAGGTTTGCATCTTCTCCCACATCTGTATGGAGACACTCTGGATGTTCTGGTTTCTTCTAACTACCAAGAGACATGCAATTATGTGAAATGGTATCTCTGCTGCATATTGCATGTGGCCTATATTGTGTAAGTGTGGAACCCATAGAATAACCTCACAAACACAAGCAGAACACGCAGGTTCCACCCACACAGAGCCAGCGGCGAGAATCTAAACCCCCAACCCAGAAGGCATGCAGATACAGGACTAACCACATTCAAAAGTAACACCCCTGAAGACAGACAGACAGACTACCAGCATTTATTCAGGTTTGTCTGGAGGAAACAAGTCAAAACATGCATTAATGATTCTAGTCACCTGTCAGCATTCAGCTTTAAAAAACAGCATAGTCAGTATTTCTGCTGTTTGCTGGAGGTGTTTAATATGACCATGCAGGAGACGAGATGCACTGCAACATGGGACAGACAGCGCACAGATCGATGCAGGAAGACCGCTCCTTCTCTAATTATCATGCCGAAAGGTCTAACTGCTGTGTGAAAATCCGAAACGAGGGGAACTGTCGAACGATCAGACATCCCAGAATACGCAGCACAGATATGCTCTTTTTTCCGTTCCAGCTGAACCCTAAAATAATCGCCGTGACTGAGCTGTTGGTTGGATTCTGGCGAAACAGTGGAGCTGGGATCGATAAAGCAAATTTCATTCAGAAAAGCACATTTATTTCGGGGGAGATTGTCGTGTAACGTTTCACGGCGAGTTTTCCACAGAGAATGAAAAAGAAACTGCGGAGGGCCTAAAATGCCAACATCGGGAAACCTGGAAATTGAAACCCTGACCCCTTCAAAGAAGGCGATCAGACAGCACTCCTGCAAAATATGGTCTATAAGAGAATAAATGAAATACCAAAAATATGTAATAATATACTGGGGAGACTCATCATGGTGAGGTGACCCAGCGCATGGAGACAGGGGACTGAACCCTCCCAACACACACGGCCTGACATTTATGATTTAGGAGTGAGGATGTTAATGAGATCATTTGACTAATACCGTAATAACAGCTTAAAATATGTATTACTTACATACATTTTTAATGCTTCCTGACACATTAACATAATACAAACCCATAAAAGCCTACTTGAGTAGATACTTAGTTAACCTCATGATTAGTACAAATCAAACCAAATACCAATTCCTACAGTTGCTAGAAATATAAATTGTATCAAGACAAAAAAAAATGAAATTTTGGCACAAAACCAAAAAGTAAGTTATGGGGAGTTTTACTAATACAAAAAAATGATTGGTTCAGAGAGATATCCAATCAGATTGTAGAGGAGGTGGAACCAAGGCATTGAATTTGTTGGTCTCGCCTCCTCTAGTTACTTGGACCCACCTCTTCTGCAATTTGATTGGTTATCTCTGTGAACCAATCACTTTTCGTTCTACCCTCAGAACATTTTTGTGTAAGTAAATCTCCCACAAGCAAAAAACTAACAGATGATTCTGAAAAATTGCTAGATATCATTGTGCTTATATGTATGCGTGAGCGTGGGCATAGTGTCCAGTCTGACATGTTTTCCGGTTATCTGTCAAGCCTGGGGTAAACACTGTGCTTGGATTGTATGCCACACACAGGCGAATGGGACACAGCAGACGGACGCCAGACCCTATATTTGGCGTCGAATCATAAGATCACAGAACCAGCCAGCCAGAGAAGATATGGTGCTGGAACGAGAACACGCACAATCGCAAGCGCGAACGCGCGCACCCCTTCCTGTATGATACTGATAGAGAGGCTGACATAATCCCTGGACGTATCAAACGCCCTCCACCTGCGCGAGTGAGATATAGATAACTCTCCATTTTGGGCTGCTGTTTCCTCCCCTGTTCAAATAACCTCCCTCTGGCCAATCACTCACAGCTACATTAATGTCAATCCCATACAATTGTGCACTGGTAACTGAGAGCTTCCAATCAAGCATTCAGACCTTGCTCGCTGAGAGCCTAGATGAAGGTATATTCACCTCCCAGTCTCTGAGCCACAGGTCAGAAGAATAAATCTTTCTCCCTCTTGCCGCATCCAGATTCCTCTTCGTTTTAGCATGGCACTAAGTGATACGCGTACCCCCCCCATCCCAGCCTCTAAAAAAAGAAAAAAATAGTTGATATGATCTGCATATGATCTGAAGCGCTGTGCAGGAGGCTATATCGCTTGGCAGGGTCGCAGGTTCAGAGCACTGCAGATAAAATGGCTGAGAAATCTGCGGTTTAATTTGCAGTCATGTAGAGAGGGCCACGCTTAAGCCACATCTGTCCTGTCAGTCACCGCTCGAATAAAAATTAACGTTAATTTTTTTAACTAGCCCTTTGTACTTTTCGAAGAATTCCTAGCAGCCGCTTTTAAATCTCTCAAAGCCGTTTGAAAATGTACAATATGTTACAAAGTACATTTGATCGGCTTCCATAAACCTGCCAAAACCAAGTTAACTGTACATCTGCTGTAATGGAACTGAATTGTCTTCGGCAAACGAGCCGTGCGATGTGAGATCTGTGTGCCGCCCAGCTCTTTAAAGAAATCCCACAGAAAATAGATAACTGCCATCTGCCAAGTTGAACATATAAAAATAAGACAGCAAGAAGAAGAAAATCGAGCAGTGGATTTTTGTTGTGTTCTGTTAAATTATAACACGATTAATAAAATTGTGTATAAACTGACATCTTGAGTCTTTTTCAGAATTTTCAGCTGTTGTTTTAGTAATTATTTTAGGGAGAAAATTAAAATTTAATAGGCGATCCTTTTTCCCAGTAGAATACTTTATCAATAAAATAAGCCAAATAATGTGATACATTGTGAGTCATTTCAAATAAGAGGTCAGGGAAAAAAACAAATCTATAAGGCAGAGAATAATGACTATTAACAGGCTGCTAGAGCGTGGGTTTGGGTATGACCCTGCTCCAAGTCAGGGTGATGTTACATTAAATCATGTGCCTCTGAAGTAGCCTGCTCAGATCCGAATGACTGTGAAAGTCACCTGTTCCAGCTTTGCAAAACATGCAGTTTTATACATAGTAGATTTACAAACCATCCAGAGTTTTAAAAAGGCCACATTTACCAGCTCTAATTTTTTTCTGTATCTAAAAGCGGCTTGATGTATGAAGTCACGTACAGTTCATCCATTCTTGCATGGGACCACCACAGCAGTCCGTACAAAGACCACGGTCACTTTCATCTCGCAATTATCATCTGGGCAGATATAAAGGTTCAGCCCCAGGCTGACTGGTTGTTCAGACTTCGCTCTCGAAAGGCTAGAGCTACCGGTGTTATTAGGCAGAAGAAAGAAAGGAATTGTCGCCCGTGAGTCATGCTGGAAAAGTTCCTCAAAGGCACCTTGCTGAAGATGGCGGGGCTGTCGAAGGCAGTAACACTTTGAACTGACCTTCATTTTGAAAGAAAGGTTTCTGTAGAAGTAACATGGCAAATGTGGATGTATCATAAGCAAGGCACCCAAAGCTAGCCAAAAACCAGACGATGATTGCGATAGCTAATAAACCGATCACCATAATGCATTTTTAAATATACGCTGGTTGGTAGGCGGATATTTACCTGGGCAAGACACAGGCTTTTATGCTGCCCATGATGAACTGAACATATGGATATGTGAGGTCCTTAAAATAACACTAATCTATGTAGTGAGTGATCACTGACCCTTCACCTGTGATTTAAATGGCTTTAGTCAGCACACAAAGGACTTTGCCACAAGTCAGGCCTACCTAAACATGTGGAATCACAAAACTCATTTTTATTTAGGAAACGGATGTTTGATTTGGTGACAGTATGTGTAAATTTATACAACTGGTTAACCCCTACATGAGTATAAAGCATAAAAGTAAATTATCAGACCCCTCCCACTCAAAAACTCTCCCTTTTTCGCAAAAAAATGTTTAGCCTCTTCCATTACAAAATAGGAATTTTTGTATCAAAATACATTTTGATGTATTTTTGCCCATCTCATACAAGTCAAATAAAAAGCCCTGACACCTCGATCATTTTTTAGGTTTATAAAGTGCATGTCTCACATCTACAACAGAAACACCACTGACATGGGTGACCGGTGCGATTCTCTTTTGACTCACGCCCAAACGAAAACACAAGGCCTGCCATGCACGTTTGCCAAGCCTGCTAAATTAAAACGTATACTCTCAGTTTAGGCAGAGGAACACTGAGCGGTGCACAGAATAAATATCAGTGTGTCCCCTGAAATACCAATCTAAATACAAACCAAAAAAAAATAAATCTGGCCGTGTGCCAAGCATCTAATTCCTCTGCAAAAATAATTATCATAGAGCACAAAGTTCTTGTACATACAGTATCTGACAGCGCAGAATCAGGTTGTTCCAATTAATTATTATTTTATTTCTTTTTTAATTGTTGTTTATTCATCCAGTAATAGAAATATATTTTTTTTCTGTCTGCAACGGATGTGATGCTAGCTCTCTGCCGAGATTTTCACCCTCTTTTTTGTCAGGACTTTTTCTCTGTTAAGTCTCTGTTGACTGTTAAGACTTTCATTCTCACTGACCAAGTCCCCTGTTCTGTGATCGTTTATATCACAAAGCATTAAAGGACCTTCGTCTAAAGCCCATACATTCAGGGGTTTGTCTCCAAAATGTCAAATCTGATGAATTTCAAAAAAGAAAGAATGAATTTGATGGACTGCAGGCCCCCACGACCCCGATCAGAAAAAAGACGGATGAGTAAATAAACACCATGATGCTTAACAGATGGTGTGTCATAATTTGACATTTCATTTTGATAATTTACTTCATTAGTTTCTTTAGTCCCCAGTGTGTGTGTGACCTTCAAAATGTGACACGGAAACTTCTAGATCGTTCCATATGGGTGCTCGGATGTGTCTGCTTTCGCAAGATTCTTAAAGGACTTCCTTAATTTCTGACTCCATGAAACATCACGTGGTTCCACTAATTGCGCTTAAAAACACAGCCAATAAAAACTGAATTCATTGAATTATTTAATCGATAGAAATTTTATTTCAGTACATCTGTACTGCACCTAACTGTCTCAAATGTATAACATAATTGTGTCTGTGTGTTTTGTATGTCTGTTTATATGCGCCTGGTGTACGCGGTAGTTCACAACGGTACACCTAGCTTGTTGGAAATGTGCTTCCATTAAGGAGGTGGTTAACCGACGGTTTGTATGACCACCTTTTCGTACTCTTTTCCATTTTTATTCATTTGAATATAAAGTATAGCCTCTGTTTCCTACTGCATGCCCTGCTGTTAAATCCTACCAGTCAAGGGAACATGTCAGATCTGTTTAAATGGATAGGTATCAGCTATACTCTGCTTTTATTCTGTACATAAATGAAACCGATGTTCAGTCTGAAAGTAAGTGTGATATTGCAGTTCTTTGTGATGCAGGACGTTGTTGCTTCTCCTCACCTTACTAGAGTTTTTACAGAGAATGATGTAATTAACTTGACTAGTGCCCCTTTTTTATCATTAAAAATTTCAGCTCACGTTTACATTTAATGAAGCCTGAAAAGGAATAAGATACATATTCAATGAATTCTGGGGGAGGGGAAATGTTCAAAAAAAGAGAGGGAGACTGCATTTATTTTCACCAATGAAATGCTATTAACATAAAATATGGAAAATAAATGTATGCCCCTGTATCCCATTATCAAAGCTTGTCAGTAGTGGGCCTCATCCAGATTATTTTTTTTAGACAGAATGAATTCCTTTTCAGTCCTAAAGCTGAACGGTACATGTATGAGATTAACGCTGTAATGCCAGCACTCTTAGGAAACCCCCTTGTGATTTAGGAAATAATGAGCCCCGTAAACGTTTCCATAAACGTCTAGCCTGGCTCAGTTTGTCTTTCCAAAAAAGGGAAGTAATTACCTCACAAAAGGATGGGGCATCGTAGGGCAATCCCCTAGACAGTACAATGCCTGTTCTCCTTATTTACATGTGATTGTTTACTCGCGTCGATTCCGCTGGCACTTGGCCGTGCTGATTTTTGTCTTCCTTTCTCTGGTGCCGCGCGATAGCGGTGCATCTCCGTTACTTTGCCACAGTGTGCCACTCTCACTGTAGCCTAAAGAAAACAAAGAGGGTGCGTGTTTCGCCCACAGCTCCAGAAAGCGTGTGACTGTGACCGCGAGGTATTCCTCGAGCGCGTGCTGTTGCCTTCATTCACCAGCCAACTGAGTTTGAGGTTTGAATATCCAGTAGCATGTTACAGTAGTACTCGCTGGGAGCACTCTGTACTGTAATGATCATTTGTGTGTTAAGTAAACCAGCGACAGTGTTTCACTAAGAGTGGACTGTTGCTGTATTGTGTCCAGGATCAAAGACCAAGGGGGTCACCTTGAAGTCTCCATGACTAAAAGACAAGCAGATGATTTGGGGGTTATTTAGAAAGGCCCAGAAGCATGTACCATGTGTAATCAAAGCATCCAGGAGCACAGGAGCCTGGGGAAATGGGAGGGACGTGCACCCCTCAATATTTATCTTCATTTGCGCCCCTATAAATAGATCTTTGTCTTTATATTATTAATTCGTGTCCCCTTCCAACAAAAATGAAAGTATCCGACAGTTTGGGCTGGGCAGTTTGGCCCAGAAGCTAAGCTCATGCCATCGCGCTGTCCGAGTGTGGCCCCCACACACATACACACGCGGAATGGCTCTCTGAATCCATGGTTTGGGGCCGATGGTGGTGGAGAGTCATAAACAGATCAATGTGTGGTGCAGAATGCGACTGGGCCGGGAAGGATGCTGGAGAATAAAGACGTCCCATAGAAGCGTCAGATCGCCTGGCCGTCTGCGCCCCAGTGCAGCCCTTCCCCCCATCCACTTGTTAAATTCAACTGCACAGCGGTTAATTATCCAGGGACCCCATGATGGCTCTCAAGTGGAGATGGTTTGGGGTGCAGGTTGCAGTGCAGTGGTGCGGGGGGGGGGGGGCGGTAGCTACCTTTCACCAAATTTCTGATAATATCCGTTTTGTGTGACAGACATGGGGAGGAATAAATAGAGCGGCTTGTCTGCTGTCAGATACAGTGTCCCTGTTGTGAATGAGGGGGAGGCGAATCCAGGCACGTTGAAGCCCCCACCCGCCAATAACACTCATTTGTGTCTTAAGAAAGCCACCCGTATGGATTACTGAGAGATTTCCAAAGAGTGCGTGTGCTTGTGTGTTCTCAGCTTGGTGTGTATGTTTCTGTTGTGGGGTGGGGAGGTTGAACATACAGGGGGTAAAGCAGCCCCTGTCCCGTGTAACGTGGTACTAAGGACTGCTTTGGTCTTTATTCATCTACAAAAAAAATACTTTCTCAATAGTTATATGTTTTTTTTATTATTATTGCTGATGTCCAACATATCGTATGCACTACATATGAGATGTCTATCTCTTTAGCAGGTCATTCACGTTAAATTAATACTTTTGAAGACGAGGGTATGAGACATAGGATATGAAAGATTAATGAAAATGGCATGGGGGGGCTATTTTCATTTTCTTCACTGGTTTTGGTGGGTTGTGACCAACGTTTTAATGAACGTAATTTCACTTCCATTAAAGAAAAACTGCAACTCGATTCCCCCGAACTCAACACCACCTGCTGTTTACATTAGCAGCCCGCTTCGAGCCCCTGGTGGAGCTACCACAATGGCTGTGTTTGGGATTAAGGGTCAGCCAGGGGAAATGTGGTGAGTCCCACCTTCACGGCAGGGCACTGTCTCTGTGGGTCAGCTGAGAGCACAAGTAATGTCCCGTGGGCTTTCCCAAGGAAAGCAGAGAAAGCTCGAACGTGCAGGAGTCACCAGAAGAGCTCTTAAATCTGAACCGATCAGAGCTGCCGTCTGATTCTTCATCCCATTGTGCCATCTGGCTCTCTGCTATGATGCGACATCGGGCTTTTATTCAATTTGTACTAAGCAACGGCTCCACTCCCATCGTTTTCCCCCCAAAAATCCCAGGTTTATCATTCTTATATATATATATCTATTACAATATTCAGAATGCGGTTTAATCACTTATCATCTACAGAAAATGCCTCATGCCTGAATACTTAATGTAGTTTCATTTTCCATTCTGATGAACGATGGTGTCTCTCAGCAGCTCAGTTCCTGAAACAAAGAGCTGCTCTAGTGACTTGTACCAAAGAATAATAAGAGTACTGAACTGAGGATCCGTGGGATTGTTGGCAACAGGAAGTGAAAGGTCTTACTGCCGCGGGTGGATATCGACACGGATCTTAGAGACCACAGACTGGTTTTCCGGTGGCGAACAGGGTGAAGAGACACGCTTCAGAAGCCAACTGAGTTTTGACTAACAGCGATTACTGCCTCCTCCCTTTGATCCACTCAGTGTTGAAGTCTTCCCGGTCTCCTCGAAGGCGATTCACCCTCCTCTTTGTACTCCTTACTTAGGCAATAGAAGTGAAATGCCTTATGGGTGATTGGGGGGCTGCAAAACATTTTTTCAACCTTATCGCACAAAAAGTTGAAAACGTTTAGGACAGAAGATCTCTATAGACTTATTTTAACAAAGCAACAGCTTGGGTTTGACCGAAGCTGAAGAGGTCATGGTTTGAGCTGAGCTCGGCATCGGATCAACCCGCAATGCCAGATGTTTGTTCACAGATACAGATGTGCCGTCAGCCAACTTCTGTTGGGTGGGTGAACTTGGAAACATTTCTTAGTCTTTCCTGAGAACGTAGCAAAATAATACAAACCACATTTCTCAGTCGACAAGAAAAAGGAGGGTGAACAGATGAATACTGAAAAAAATGTGTCTGGACATAGACACAAAGGTGAGAGAAATAATGTTCTCCGTTCCACAGCACTACGCGATAAGCCTAAGCATTCAACATCAGCCATTAGCAGTGAACTTCTTGAAACATGATGCAATGTGCATCTTTTCCAGAAGGGGTGAAGGGCATTCTCTCACTGTCATGTTGGTATCCCACAATGCTGTGGGAGCCAGTACCCTTAAATCTACCACAGAATCTAACACTAAAAACTGATATCTTTGTTTTCACCCAGTACTGCCATTGCCTTCCAAAACCAATGGAAATGGAGACATTCGAAGAGTCTTTAGCCCTTAATGACATATAATGAGACATTCAGCACGGTCTCCTAATACAAAAATAGACATGGGTCAATGCGGGGAGGTTGGAATGTCTCACTGCGAACACAATCGTATCCTCCAGGGAAATGGTAAGGGCCACTCAAACTCACACCTGACAATGGATCAAATTAGCACTCACATAAACCCTTTTTTGTTAATTCTTTCTCTCCTCAAGGGTGAAGAAACGAGGCAGTAATTAAAACTACATTTAGAGGTAAGTTTTTTTTTTCTAATTAGAGTCTATTATGATAAACATAGATTTTATAAGGGCATCATACAGTAGTTTGAATCCATGGTAACAGTAGTATAAGTAGTGTGATTCTTCGTTCCCAGCTCACTGCTGAACTTATTTATGCACCATGGATATGAACGATTGTGGGCTACATTTGCATTATATACTACATTATATATATTACATAATATTTATAGCTGCTTTTCTACTGAGCAACTTATGTATATTAGTCACCAAAGACCATCAATACCAGCACTTGAGTAAGCTTGGGAAGTGGGGAGCAGGACTGTCATCTGTGTGAAGTGGTAAAATACGACTCTGCAGCATAGGAGTGGATCAACGGAGTACACAACACAGTTGGGCGGTTTCAAGTAGAATAGTTAATGCAAACTTGTGCATTTAAAACCAAAAAAAGAGGGATATGCAAGCATGAATATAGGCAGGAACTCTGGAACGCCATCAGGAAACGTTCAGGAGTGCAGGCAGGGCTCCGCTCTGAAGAGAGAGGGGGCTTCTGTGGTCCCAGGGCAGTAATGAGGCTTGTTCCATCACAGGCCATGGTCAAAAGAGAGAAGATTTTGATTTCCGACCTTAATGGCATGAAACTGTCAGTCAGCCTAATGCAGTGGAACATGATGACCTTAAAGGGCGTTGGGTGTGAAGAGATCCTGTAGGTATGAGGGTGCTGGTCCCGTCCAACATCAAGAAGTTTGGTCGCCAGCTGAGGAAGACTAGGATGGGTTTATTAGAAGTAAGATGGACTTAGAGGGTTTAGCACAAGCTCCGTTGTTCAGTAAAATGGATTCAGTAAGGAGTATAATTTCAATCCCAGGACACTGTGACTGAGACAGCATGTAAAGGAGGTCAAGAGAAACAGCTTTCATACCGTATGTCATATGTGACAAATATGGTTGCTAACCATATATTTTCATCAAGAGTTCTTTTGTCAGTAGATAGCTATCACATTAGCCACAAATTCACAGAAAGGCATGGCATTTGGGTAATGAGGAAACATCTCCCTCTTTGTATTTGTAAGGCTGATGGAGATCTGACTCCTTGGAGGTATGCAAGGTGAATGATTTGCCAGCCAGCATTCTGAATAGAATAGTGATACGTTATTAATTCCTGTGGGGAAATTCTCCTTTTGCCTACTCCATCTTGCTCTCCATGAAACACATATACAGTGGATATAAAAATTATATACACCCCTGTTAAAAAAGGCAGGTTTTTGTGATGTAAAAAAATGAGACCACGATAATTCCTTTCAAAACTTTTCCCACCTTCAATATGACCTACAACCTGTACTACTCAATCGAAAAACAAATCTGTTAGGGCAAGAAAACAAAAAAAGTATATAAAACGTAAGCTGATTTGCTTTTTTACATCACAAAAACCTGGCATTTTAACAGGGTTTTGTACACTTTATATCCACTGTACAGGTGACAGCAAGCTTGGGGATCACAGCACAGGGTAAACCAGTGTGCAGCACCCCTGCAGCTGGGGGTTAAGGGTCTTGCTCAAGGGCCCACGGACATGTGACTATTGTGCCGAGGCTCAAGCCAGTGACTGTCTGATCACAGGCACTGAGGCTTGGCCCACTGAGCCACACACCACCCCCTTGGGTTAGTGTTCTACCATCCATCTTCATAACTTATCCCAGGAAGCAGTGGTTCCAAGGCGTGGGACACCCTGAATGGGATGCTAGCCCATTTGCAGGGCAATACTTATACATGAAATCGTACACTAGAGCCAACATCCGGAGAACCTTTAACCTGCAATTACAGGGGTGCCCTTGTGGTGTGAGGATTAGAGGTGGAAAGTTCAGGTCCAGAAAGTACAAATCCAGACCAAGGTTTTGTTTCAACTAACCAGTTGAGTACTCTGTGACTGTGACTCTTTATACCCAACTGGTTGGTTGAAATAAAACTTTGGTCTGGATTTGTACTTCATGGACCTGAATTTTCCACCTCTGGAAAGAATACAGTGCCAGCATTTCATAACTTTGCCACCCCACCAAATGTTCCACCATTTTATAAGCTGAAAGAGTCTGGAGAATTTACCAAGTTGGGACTGAACAGATACCAAGGGACCCTATTCGAGGGAAGCTTGTAGTTGAGCACCACCAAGAATCCTTTCTGGAGCAGATAGATCATCAGCTGCTTCAAAGATTACTATAGAATGGAAAATCCAAGTTGTGTACCTCAGTTTGCCAAGGTCTGCTCAGTGTTTTGAAGGACTTGGTTTCCAAAAGTAAGCCTGCATGTTTTTATTAAGACCATGCAGAAGGCAAGAGGTGTGATACAGACATTAAAGATTCCATTAGTATTCTGTAGGGCAGCCTTTAGTCGATTCGGTCAAACCCGGTGGTGAATAGATGTTGTTTTTCCCAAATTCTGGACAGTGGGATGACTGGGGAGTTAATCTCCTGGGGAGAAATGAAATGGTGACCCCTGGGTCACTGTGCTTTCTCTTCATACAAAAAATAAAACATTTCAATGTATATGGCAATTTACTCCTTTGTATGGAAAGAGGGTCCTGAGCAAACTGGACCGAAATTCACAGGAATCACAGGGACCTTATTCTTCTTTTGTCTGCAGAGGTCACCATCAAAATCCCCCACCCTCCACAGCTGTCTTATTGTTAGTGATGTTCTTTGGTCTGAACGCTGTCAATTAAGTTATGCAAATTTATTAATTGCAACGGAATAAGTGTCTCGATACATCTCCTAACCCCTTGCCCTAACAAAAGCCATTTATTGCAAATTCAGACCATGCCCAGTGCAAAATAATTTCTATGAATCACGAAAGTCATTTCAGTCCTAAATGTTGAGGCTCGTAGTGGTAGGGGAAGACGACCAAATTCTCCATAAATGTGATGAAATCAAATATGTGGCCTGACAATCCTCTTTTTTTCCATCATCTCAATAACCCTGTATACAATTGTTCTCTATAAAGGTCTGAGTTGGATGAATAACTTGGAAATAGTGATGAGTTGCATTTATGGAGGCCCTTAGGCAAATCTGACAGCCTGTGAGAGTCAAAGGGATCTGGATGGGTGTGTGTGTGTGTGTAAGGTCCAAGAGAGCCAGGCTGAGTGGGAGAAGCCCATATTAGAAATACTCTGGTCCATGTGGCGGCCATGTAGAATGAGTACAGGATACAAGAGTAAGCATTTACAAGCAGAGAGAAGAGGAGTGGAGGCAGTGAGACAGGGGCCGTGTTCAATATGAATGACCATGTACTTCAGAAACACATATCACAGCATTCCCTTCAGTCAGGCCTGTAGGTGAAACACAGGAAGATGTACAGTAGGGTGGACGTGGAGGTGCAGCCGGTCCTGTATTGTACAACCACTGCTGACTGTTGAGCAACTGAACTGCGTTCTGGCTGAAGGGGATCCAGACGTGCTGGAGGGGTGCTTACCGCGGACCTCCAGCACTCACGTACGGTAGCTGCCATGATCATCTCCACAGCCCGCCAGTGGCAGGACCTCCACTTGGCCCTGATTTGTTTTAAAGGCCGCAATCCAACGCAGTGCCTGCCAGTGAGACTGACTTCTCTCCTGAACTCACGCCCTACTGCGGCTTCTATTCTCCAGTGTAAGGAGAATGTTGCTATGGTTACAAAGTAAAACACTCTCAGTACTCCTAGCACTTATTGTGCCATTTGAATGCAAGCTAATACATAAACAAACAATAATACAATAACATTTATATATTAATATTTATTTATAGTCACATTAAATATTACAGTTAATCCTTAACACAATACAAAGGAAGGACTGCATTGTCATATCAGAAATGGGTGAAATATTAAATGGGTGAAAGATAAAATCAGATGTGTCTCAGTGAGTGACAGTTTCCATACAAGGCAATAAAAGAGCAGTCACTGACGATTTTGGCATCTAATTGGACTCTAGAGGAAGGTGGCACCCCTTTCCTGCTTTATTCTTAAGGCCAGGAGCAAACAGTGTGTGTTATCATGCAAAGCCAGATCTTTGTTATAATTACTAGGTGCCATCAAGGGAATGTTGGCTACTGGAAAATGACTATTCCTCCTGAACTGTCTGCCTTTTGGCCATTTCAGACATCCAAAAAGCATCTTGTTGCTGGTCATCCTCCATTACCTTCAACTTTTCTGGACATTCTGGTCTTTTCCAGGGCATTGGCGCATCTCATAACATGCCCGAAATAAGATAGCTTAAGTCTGGTTATTTGTGATTCAAATGGAAGTTCTGGCTTGAATCCATTTGTTTGGTTTTCTTGTGGTAGTCTTACTTCAAAGACATCAATATTCTTCCTGACCCCTTTCTTCCTTGACCAACTTTCACATCTGTAAAGAGTCACAAGAAATACTCTATTCTGAACAATTTTTGTCTTTGTTCTTAGAGATCAGTCTGTAATTTTTATTGCACCCTTCATCACAGCTCTCCTAAGTGCCCGTCCCTGAAGTATTTCTTGACTGCTGGATCACTGTTATTGATGACTTTTCCAGGAAGGCAAGAGCTGTCTATACCTTCCCCAGCATAATTAAGGTTAGATGCAGATCCTCTGGTCGTAGCATTTGAACTTTATTTACAATTAGGGACAGTCCCAACTTTTTACTTTGTTTTTTGACTTTACTTAGTATCTTCAGATCATCTCATAACTATGTTTTCATCATCATATTGAAGGTTAGTGATGTTTTTCCACAGTCGGCTTCTTCCAGTCCAGCATTTTTCATTATACATTCTGCATATAAGTAGGATACATACTGTATGGTGAATTGGGTCTTTGTCTAAATCCTTTGACAATCTGGAAAGTCTCCATATTACATCCTGACTGTGGCATCCTGTCCTACATAGAGATTCTTCTTAAGGACAATAGCATGCTCTGGAACACCCATATTCTGGAAAGCATTCCATAGTTTGACATGGTCAACACATTCAAAGCCTCAAAGCACATGTTGACCTTCTTCATACATTCCTGATTCATTCAATTATCCATCACGTGTCAGAAATGATGACTCTTGTGCTTCAAACTTTCATGAATGCAGCTCTTACATCTGGCAAATGTCATTTGGTGCAGGGCCCTAATCTGTGGTGAGTGATCTTTAGCATAATCTTTCTGTCACGAGGGAAATCGTACGATAGATTGCACACTCTGCCAGGTCTCCTTTCTTTTAGTGTTGGAATATAAACCAATTTTCCAATTTGTAGCCCACTGAGCTGTTTCCCAAATTTGTTGGTAGATTGTGGTTAACACACTGATTGATTCTTCTTCAGCTACCTCCAGGGCAACTTCAGTCAATGAATTTTTATGCAGGAAGTGTGTGTGTGTACGTATGCTGGTACACTGCTCTACATTGCGATTACCCAGGATGCATCCTACCTAAAACTTCACCTCAAGGGGCCTCGAGATAAGCAGCTTTTGCAAATGGACGTTTGCAAGTAATGATTAAGGTTGGAAACAGTGTGATGCTGCAAGTGTTGTTAATGAGATATTGCTTTATAAAGTACTTAAGATATTATTTTATACTATGCAGCCTCAGTAAATGTTTTAATCCAATGTTGTCTTGCAATTATTTTGTATCTCTAAATAATGATATATACATTTACATTTACTTTATTTAGTAAACACTTTAGCCCAAAGCAATGTACAGCTGAGGCAAATAGCACATTACAAACATACCTTCTGTCAAGGAGTCGACTAGGCTTAAGTACAGTTAGGCTGAGCTTCCAATGAATGCTCAGGTACAAGTGTAAGCAGCACAATAGACCACAACGAGATGCAAAGCTGAATCTGATGCTGGGATCAGTTCCTTAACCACCAAGCCACCTTCTGCCTACCAGCTGCAGTCACTCTTGTACAGCAGGAGTTACAGAACGGCTTTTCGGAGCACAGAGCAGGACAGAGTGATTAATGACCTCGTGGTACTATACATATCGACAAGGGGAGCAGGACCGTTTTTAATGCATCACCCAAATCCATTCCACTGTCTGCCCTTTACATTGAACTCTCTGCATTATTGATCCGAGACTTTTGATCCAGGAAAATCCGTCAGAGGTTTAGGGGGGCCGTGCTGCGGATCGCCCCGCAGGCACATTTTCACCCATCAGTACTTATTTTTATGGACAGTCATTAAAGCAAAGAATGTCTGCGTACACAGCAATGGAAATCTAGAATAATCCCTTTGGCGGCAGGTGGATTGCGTGGGAATGCCTCCATCCTCCAGTGTCATCCTGGAACTCCCAGAAGCAGTCAGACATTCAACCATGAGCAGTGGGACGGGTAACAGGCGTCTGAAACCCCAACGCATTCCGTTGATCTGAAGACTTATTTCAAACCTTATAAAAGAATGCCGTGGCTTTTAAATATCGCTCCCCTGAAGGAAAGAGAAGTAAAGTGGGAAGGGAAGGAGCTGAGCAAGACCTACAGGGGATTGGCAAACACAACAGCTCACGCCAGAATTGAGCCTCGACAGAGAACATCCCTGAAAAATATAATCCGTTTCTCAACAGAAAAGCGTAACGCCTCACAAGCACACATACCTCCATGCGCCCGAGAAATCGTTGGATGAGCGAAATAAACCACTCAGATAAATACACGGACAGGCAAAATATTACATTACGGTAGCAAAATATTATAGCAAAACTAGAACAGAATTTAATAAGAAAAATGGTAATTCAATCATTTTATAGGATAATAACGGAACAGTGAAAACTAGAGGAAGCAGAAATTGAAAATTTAGCTCTCAAATGAACATCTTTGGCCGCTGCTCAAAAGGGTAGGTAATGGACCCAATCGGGTATACACCTTACTGTACAAATGAGACACAATGTTGGATTATTCATAACTTCAAATTCTTTAAAATTTCTGTAAAATTGGGACTCCTGGATTTGGAGTGTTGAGTGGAAGTAAATGTCAAAAGGCATTCAGGTTTGAGATTGGGCGATTGTTAGTGAGGTCCAGGAGGTGTACTGTTCGTGAAGATGAACGCTGCCCCCTAGAGGTTTACACATTGGCTAAATTCTTGAATATAGAAACCCTCCCCAAGCCGAAACTCACATGGCATCTTGCTGTCGGCACAAGTGAACAGCATGGGTGAATCTGGCCGAATCAGGGCTGGACAGATGTGAGATGAGGATCAAGGTGAGGACTCTGGTGCCATCAGTAAAGAAGAACTTCAAAATTTCAGTGTTACAGCAGTTGTGCTAAAGTCGCCTATAGAAATGTTGTAGTTGAATTTGAGGATAGACTGTGAACATGATCACAATAATGGTGATCAGTATGATGCAATAAGACACCAAAGAAAAAGATAGAGACCACGTCCGACTGAAGCAGTAGATTATTTGCTTCTGTTCCTTCATTCCTTAATTAAAATGATTTAGGACTGAATAGGACATGCTCTGGTTCAACACAAAACTGGTATGGATTTCTGAGGAGATTATGAATTTCACAGGATATTGCTGAAAGGACTGCGGTGGCAATCAGGATGTTGATGGACACACAACACACATTGTGATCTTCAGTCTTCCAATCTCTCTCTCTCTCACACACACACACGTATGAACACACACAGATTAGGCATCTATATCTTTGGAAACTCCACATTCATTTCCATGGGACAAACCCTAATCCCAACAATGACACCCTTAACCCCCACCCAGCCCTAACCTTAACCATAAGTAACCAAACAAAATACGAGAGTTTTTTGATTGCAGCCACAGATCTTTATAAAATTGAGTTTCCCTTTGTGGGGACCGAAAAAATGGTCCTCTAAAGGTACCACAATGTAATATATACATGACCCACACACACATACAGCGGACTGGCAGGTACAGCAAAGAACCAACAGAGGGTGTCACTCCACCAATTATTTTTTTCTAGCTTTTTGGGATTTTATGGGTCCCACTGCAGGTCCCAGGAGGCTAACATATAATCCAGGAGCTCGGCGCCAAATCCTCAAGCATGGGAGAGGTACTGGATAACACCGAAAATTATACACATGAGCTGTCGATGCATATGAGTGTGAAGTGGAATTTCACTCAGCTATGAGGGTTAGGAAGGACACACAAAACCTTTGCATGACAGGGCCTAGCGGGTGGTCAAAGCCTGCCACTGTGAGGCGCCAGAGAGGACGCCTTTTAGTGTCACATCTTTCCATGACTAAAATGTCCTTCTTCCGCCCTCCACTCAAGATATGGGACAAACTAAATTGGTGGGTTTTCAGTTTACACAGGAGAGAGGAGAGGGAGTCAGCCATCAGACAGACATGAGGAAAAGCTCATGTATTAAACTGAACTTATATTCTTCAGCCATTTCTGTCGTTCTTACTCCTCTGTGAAGATACTCTGCACCCCTCCTTTCTGACCCTTCCACCCTCTTAGCATCCACTTCCTGCTCCAACCTTGACCTTGAACATTTCACCATGAGCGAAGATTTGAGCGGGGTCCCTCGTGCAGTAGCATGCATCGGCCTGTGGGAGGCGCTGTACAGGAGATTCCTCTGAGCCTAACCAAACCCCCACCAGCCCACCTGAGGGCTTCTGACTGCAGGCAGCTGGAGCTGTTTCAGGATATTTAACACCTTGTTCCACCACAGAGTGGGAAATGTTGACAGATTAGGACAGTGAAAGCAAATGAGGGCGGCTACACTGCCCCCTCAGGGACGGCCACTGCCCTGTCAGGCCCAGGGAGACCAGGAAGCTTCTCTTGTTACCGGATCTGGGGGGAACTCACACCAAATCTCCGGCATTTCATTGTGTGTATGGGGGTGGGGGGGGGGGCTTCTTTATTAACAAAAACAGAAAAGAGAGGGCTGTGCTGAAAGATGGCCAAGCAGCTCGCACCGTCATGTGACCAAGCAGAGGTTGCACCCATATTTTTCTCACTGTCATGACGCATGGGCAAAGTCTGACCTTTTCCCTGCTCTAGCTACCGGTTTGAAAACACAAACCAAAAGGCGTTGTTTACCACAGGAGCAAGGTGATCAGTCCCTGGGATGCAGCCGTGGCAGTTCTCGGGAAGGGGGGGGGGGGGGAGGCGGTGCTGTAAAAACAGACAGGCAGAGCCTCCCGTTTGTTTGTCTTTCAGAGCCAGTCCCCCCAAAGAATCCCAAGCCCCACCCAACATCCTAGACCTGGAGTCGGGCCCTGTGTTTTAACGTGGAACCAGCCTCTAGCCTTGCCATCATTTCAAACAAAAACACATTAACGATTTCATTATGTGGCGTCTCTGTTTATACATACTGTGGGTTGAGTATCTGAGTGAGTTTTAAAAACGTACTTGGCAGACGAAATGGATTTCAAAACAGAAATGTGGTTCTCTGCACAAGGGCGCAGTGAGACGGGTGCTGGGTGCTGCAGTACCCCCCTAATAATACTGTACTTACTTACTTACTTACTTAATATTTGGGTCTAGATCTGTTATTTGTTTTACTAGCACTAGTAAATAAAATATTTCTTTTTAAACGGCTGTACGTGTTATGGGGGTGTTGAAGGGGATAATACTTTTGAGTTTAAACAGAGGTACAGTAGGCTATAGTCTTCATAGTTTGCAGCACCCTTTACCAAAAAAATGATCCCCGTGCTCCTGTCCCCGCATGCTTCACAAGGCAGGAGCTGAAGCACATCGCTTCCCTCGTTCATTCAGCAGGGGACAGTGCGTCACACAGACCCAGTTCCAGGAGTCATTGGTGGTGCGAGGACGCAAGATCAAAAGGTCAAAAAGTCATTCCATATCAGCCAACCGGAGGAAACAAAATCATATGGATCCTCCAAACGCTGAATGTATTCTTTACTCTGTGTAAAAAAAAACAAAAAAGAGTCCAGCACAGCGTGTTTTCAGATTAAATTTTCACCATATTCTGGCCAGCGAGATCACAGGACCCGATCGGTCACAGTAAATCCATACGCTGAGTTGACTCTCCACGGAGACGGATGCAAGCTCTGGGAAGCCGGGGCCTCAAATGGCTCAGTTTATTCCAGGGTGTCCCAGTACAGGTATCCTTGTATCTTTTGCAGTTAAAGCCTGTATAATAATGTTCCCAGCGGAGTGAGGAGTTAAATTCACTGGGAACATGGATAGTAATTATATAAATCTGAAATACCATGTTGGATCTGGTGCTTTTTGCATTTCTATGTCCATCTGGAGCCTGTCCCTGGCAGCACAGGGCATAGGGCTGTAGAACACTCTGGAAAGGATGCCATATACATGGGCACACCATCAGCACATTCCAGACAACAATTAGCCTAGCATACCCACACATTCAGACTCCCACACAGTAGGGGGATGGGATTTGAACCCAGAATCGTACACATCTGAGGTAACGCTGCTTCAGACTGGGCTACCCTATAACGGGAGCTAAGGTCAGCCTACTCTGCAGTCATACTTTGGTTTAAAATCGACCCACTAATGTGTGCAATTCTTGGCATTTCGTGTGTCATGTGATCCAGAGGCTCAGTATGGCAGAATGTGCTGGTGAAAGAGCTGAACCAGTTCAAACGGGTTTCCTGGGAATGCTCAGGGAGCCCAGACTGGGAAGAGGCGAGGTGCCAAACCTTACCAGCCAGGATGCGTCCGCCTGAGACCGCACTCATTGGATCAAAGTCTTTTTTTGTCCTGCCTGCCGAATTGGCGGCCTGAGACGGTTCTCTTTCACGGAAATGTGGTGCGACTTTGAAGTCCGTTAATGGGAAAATGGATGGGGAAAGGGAAACGTTTCCATAACGAGGCGCGACTGAGGGGCGTCAGGCACGTCTTCACTCACACCTGGAGATCCAGGCAGCATCGCGTGAGATTTGGGAAAGACGGGACGACTGTGGCGTCCGGCTGCTTGCGTCCAGACCTGGCCTGGGGTGCTGTCTTGAGGAATAAAGAACAAGTGAATGCCTCAGAGGCTCCAGCACCCCTCAAACAGACACAGACAGCCAACGGTAATGAGAAACACCATTTCGGTCATAACCATAAAGTGATCTTAAATTCTCTAGGCCCAACACACCTGCTCCAGCCCTCGTCTTTGAAGATGTGGATGAGTTGACCCCAGACGAGCTTGGAAGCTTATGAGTAGCATGTAACTCATTACAGGCTGTCTCTTCCCAATTCACCCCCTTCCTATGTTCACACGAGAAATGGGAAGGAGACGAATAGGGCCTTTAGATGAGGAGCCCTTAACTCTAAATCATTTCCTATATTTCACATCCTTCCGCAGACACAGAATGCAATAAAAAAAGAGCTGTGAGCAGTTCTTTCCTTCTATCCTCTTAAAAAATATTTAGTCGCTTTGTCTTTGTGAGGTGCTCTGACCCAGCACTGACCCCTTGCCCCGCCCCACGCTGGTAAACGCGCTCTCGTATCACTCACCATTAATAGATTCCCAAAGTGTTGCCGGGCAATTACTTCGCTACAATCCGCATATGCAAAGATTCCTTTTTTTGACCCAGAGGACTGAAGCGCGGAATAAAGGATGTGGGCTAAGTCGCAAAGCGCTGAGTCGCTAAGCCGCTAACTTCCCAGGCGACTTTCGGAAAGAGCCGGGAAATACCGGTTTCAGGTGAACTTTAATTACCGTGCTGTGCAGGCAGCCATGGAAAGGCGTGACCGCGGCTCCAGGCGATGTCCGAGCACCTCCACTCATCTCCGCGTCCGAGCAACCCCCTCCACCCTCTGTCAACAGTTCTGATTCGAGGGAACAAGCTAGGTGCTAGCAATCTGTCGGTCCACCTCTGACACAGTGCGATTACGGGAAACTCAGATGGGACACAAACACCCATCAGACGAGCAAAGGACAGCCTCAGGCCTGACATATCACAACCGTTTGGTACTAATCCTCCAAAGAGGCCAGAGAGAGTTGAATAAATCTGCTCAACTCCCTGTTTCACCTTATTTGGAAAGGGGGAAGGGGGTAGGCAAAATTGGGCAAATACTTCCCTCTGGCTGTCCAATGAAACTGCCTCGTGGTAAGAGAAGCACCTCCGGATAATGGGATGCCAGCGGATTATCCAGCATGAGATTTGTGTGTGTGTTTGGGAGCGGTGATATTATGGTCTGAGATGGGGGCTCACTGGTGAATTAGCATGCTGGCTCTCTGCCAGCCCCTTGCCGTTCTGTTCATTCTCAGTGAGGCCCCACCGTCCACCTCAGACCAGCTGAGGCCCCTGACACCATCTCCAGCATATGCAGAGTTCTGACAATAGCTGGCTGGAGTCCGCCCATGTTTCCTGATTGTGGTACATCTCCTTAATTGCTGCCGTCGTTTTCCTGGTTGATACTCCATCTGCAGTTCAGCTAAGCTGGATGATTCGGGGTAATTGATTTAAGCCTGAACCTGAGCTCCCCCCTCTGGCACCCTCTTCTAAACATGCCCTATTTCACATCACAGGAGAGGCCGGGTCCCCCAATATCCACCTTTGACCCACACTTGCTGCTGTTTGGTCATGTGACGAGTCAGTTGGCTGTCTGTACCAAACTCCCTGAAGACTGATTGGCTCAAACTGTACAAGCCCTGGTAAAAATGATATCTTCATGCTAAAGTTATGTAAACTCCAAGTTGGCTCTGATTATGGAGATAAACTCCCGGTCATAATGGATGCGTATAGATGTGATACGAATGTGCCACTCGTATTCAAATGTAACTATCATTGCATTCACATCATTACAGCTGCACTACAGATTCGTCAAGAATTCAGTAAAATATTGCAGAGTGTATAAAAATGCCATATTGTTATTATAAATAAATATACTCTGTTCAGTATAGTAGAGTTTAAAAATAACATTTTTAAAAAAAATAACATTAGTTTTTCAGAGTATCCAATATTTGATATACTTTATTTTATATACACTTTTATATAGTACTTTTATCATGCATTATATTTTATAATACATAATGTACAAGAAATGAATGGCATGTCGTGACTTAATCCGGCCTTATCGTCATCTGCTCTTGGAGCTGAAGCGAATCTGAAATTTCGGTCCAAGTCAGCAGCGTCTACAGTCAGCAGAAAAGCTGGCATGTGGGAATCACAGCTCTAAGGCGAATGGAGGAGAGCGATGGGGTTTAACGAGGGAGGTGTCCACAGGTAAAGACCACAGCCGGCGGAGCGCTTTTATGCGATTCAAGCGGCAACAATCAATGTGCGCCTAAAAAAAAAAAATCTTGCAACCCCCCCCCCACCTGAAAAAAATCAACCTTGTAATTTGTATTTCTGAACATGCGCTAAATTGTGCACTGAAATGTCAGATCTTTAAAAACCAAACATCTTCGAAATAATGTTCAGCTTTTAGCTTTTTTTTTCCTCTGGCCTTTGCAATCAGTCCTGGCTGCCTGTTCATTTTGTCACTAAATTATTATAATTTTTGCTCCGTGACAGGTTCCTTCAACCCTTCTTTTTAAATCTGGAAGTCCAAGTTCACCTTGCATTTTTTTTTATCTCTTTTTGCTAAGATGAAATAAATCTCCAGGCTTTTTAAACGTATAAATAATCCTCGGCACTAAAGAGGCATGTAAACAAATGTATTTACAGGAGGAAATGCAGAGAGCGCCCTTTTCGGTGGGTACTCCCCTGCTGACAGAAAGCCACTGTTCTGCGTGTACACCCACGGTACCCTGTGTTACCGGGAGGCCAATGAGACCTGGGCTCTAGAGTCACCGCTGCTCTGGTGGTGCTGCACGCTCGCTGCCCGTGCACAAGCACACGGGGAATACTAGTAAAACTGACTGTACTCCAGGCTAACAGCCATTAAATGAGGGCACAGAACACCTCATTCTCTGTACTTGATTTACATTTCACTTACATAGTGCCATGTTTTTATCCACATAGTGCCATGTATATTTATATTTTTAGGTCTACATGCAGCCTGGGGGACAGGAAATAGATGGACCAAGGGTGACGGGAAATAAAAAGTTAAAAACGGAGAGGCCGGCATGACAGGGGACCTCCACAGGCCGCCCAGTGAGGAAGTCCTGCGGAAGGAGCTTAGAGTCAGGAAACCTGGCTGCTCCCATTGGTCCCTCTCATTTACAAGCCTATCATGTCACCCATAATGAGGGGAGTATTGTAAAATGTGTGTGTGGGGGGGGGGGGTTTTGTGGTCCTAAAGCAACTCAAGAGGACAAAAGTGGGTAATGAAAGACCAGAGATAAAAAGTCCATGCCAAAATTTTGTTTAAACCAATCAGTTGAGCATGAAGAGTCACAGTCACAAAGTACTGAACTGGTTGGTTGAAACAAAATCTTGCTCAGGACTTTTATTCTCTGAACCTGAACTACCCACCTCTGCTCAGGAACACGTGGGTACTTGACACAATTACTCCACCACCAGCCCACCAAATTCAAGCAATCAGTTAACCAGCAAGCCCTCACTCGGCAGAATGGAAACAGACTGGGCTCTCCTGTTTCAATTTATGTATGAACAATCCCTTCCATATCAAGTGCTGCACCACTTCATGGCCTCCAGTATGGAGGAACGAACCAAGAAATCCAAAAAATGGATGAGGTGAAACCCTGACTATCAGCTGCATCGGGACACCACCCTGCCACTGGACCACCCCCCCCCACACACACACACACACACTCACACACACAAACACACACTCTTCATACGATGAATTCATTTCGAGGTCTAACAAGTAATGTTCCTTGTGAAAGGCATTTCTCTTCGCGTTTAATTAATGCCTTTTTAATCAACTCGCTTGGGCCGTTGGGGAGAGATGGAGGTCGGTTAGGGTGGGCTCTAAACTGGAGCCCCCACCTCTCTGGTCCCAGCACACTTGCTCTCCTTAATTAACACACAATGCCGTGAGCACGCCACTCTCTCTGCTCCCCGGGGGACAGGCTGCTTGGACACCCAGTGGTACAGAAAAATTAAAGTCACAAGAAAGGTTGGGCATGAAATGCCAGGTTTGAATGCGCTGCTTTCCAATTCAGTTTGTGAAATGCGGACCTTTTGTGAGGGAACAGAAAGCCACGTAATCCAGACCAGGGCTGACGATGGGCCATGGGGATGCTTCTTTACCTTCTGTCAATTTACTTGTAATACAGCAAGATATCCTAGGAATACAGGGACTCTGCAGCTAGCTTGGGATGTATTTTGTTTGTGTGCATGTTACTCGCCCCCCACACACACAGGTCTCCACTCTCTCCCTCATTAAGTTCCTCTGTTGCCATGTTCGGATGTCAGTTCAGAATAATGGCACCAGCCTGGAGCAAATTGCAGAAGCTCAGGAGCGACGGTAAGAACAGGATTTCTAAACACACAGTGGACAGGATTGTGATGCACCATCTCTGATTGGTCTAACTTGCTTCCCTGATCACATGGTTCCCATTGGGTGATTGATTCCCATAGCAATCCCACCCACCGTAGGGTATAACACGCCCATCTGACCATCAATAAATCTAAGAGATGTACTATTGCCCATAGAAAATTTGCACGTCATATTCTGATTTGGGAAGGTAGTGGGGATTGAAGTAGGAGCAGTGAGCAGCTGTGATTGGTTGTGTGTTCCACCTTTTAGTCTCCACCACTTGCAAGTTGGAATACAGACAACAGAGTTAAATTTCATCAAAACATATATATACTGTATATGCATACCGTATACATATACAATTATACACACACAAATATATCCCCAATGACAACAGATGAAATGAGAAGAAGCATTATTTGGTCCACGGGGAAAATAATAAATTATCCCACAATTACTAAAAACCCATTAAGTATTCATCAATTACTGAATTATCCTTTGCATTTGACAAAAAAGTCTTTATTAGAAATAACTGCAGTTTGGAATGCAGAAAGTTTAATGGGGAAAATATGGGGCAAAGTCACGGCACTCACTTCCAATACACACACACACACACACACACATTTGTGGGATAGCTGCAAGGAAGTCATTTGTGAAGTGCTGTATTAGTAACAATTAGCAATACCCTGGCATTTACAAAATCGATTTTTCCATATAATAAATGATATATCTTAGATTAGTAATTAGCATGCTGGTTATTGGGGAATAAAATCTCTTTGAGTGATTAATGGCACATTACATGAAGTCAATTGTTCCAGCATGGGGAAGATTTGTTGTCTATTATAGTGCGTTATTAAAGCCTTGATTATGTTACTATTAAAAAGCCCATACGTTTGGTCAAATTGCACTATTTCTTTCAATCGTACAGTTCTCTATCTGTACTGAAAAATACTGTCTATCTTATTCCTGAGTTACTTCAGTATGGCAGGGGGGATACTAGACTTGAATAGGACTTCGTCGTCCTCACCATTCTCTCTTTCTCTCCCTCCGTCTGCTCTGCCGCTAATCTCACAAAGTGCCAGGTCATACGTACTTGAAAAAGCAATTACACCAATTATAGCTGGAAGATTAGCAAAAGCACACAGTTAATTGACTCTGCTTGAATGGCTGTGTCGTGGACCTTAACGGGTTAGTTTGAACAGAAAATGAAGGGGGAAAAATCCCCGGCACTTTAGCTGCGACCTGGTAGACTGACGTTATAATTGCACTTCCGACGGCTGCTGCCTGTCGAGCCGCGTCACCGGTCTCTCTCACTCTTTGCTCGACTGTAGAAAGCCGGGAGCTGGACAACGTAAACAAGCGGGCGCCCCGGTCGGACAGAGCGGCGTCCCGGCAAACAGCCGGTTTGCCGTCTTGCGCAGTGCGCACCGCTCGAGCGCCGACGTGCCTCTGATTGACGCAGCGGGGGCAGACTGCGCGCCCCTTGATTGGATGATTGCGGACAGCGGGACATCCAATCAGAGGTGTAGAGCGCGCGCGGTCTAGTGGCGCTGGGAAAGCGCGCGGCCGCAGCATGGCGCGCCAGGTGCTACCATCGGTGTCCGCATCGCTTGCCAGACTCCCATGGGCGTGTGCCTGACGGGCCCCCGGTGTACGCCGTGCAGTTATTATCATTGTCTGCCCAAGTAAAAACGACATAACCATGGCAACTAAATGAGACCAGCGCTGATTTTCTGTGTTATTAACGAAATTCCAAGTCATTTTAAACCATCTTCGTTCCGATGAATTATTTTTAGATTAAATCCATCCTCGATTCTCGATTTTGCCTCATTAGTAAGCGATGAAATTATGTATTCCAATTATGATGTGATGAGCAGCATCCTCACCTCAGACCCCTCATAGCGGATCGGTGCTGTCACTGAGTCAGCAACACTGCTAACTAGTCCCATATTGAATTAATCACTCCGTCGGGAAGAAGAAATTGCAAACTTTGTACTTAATTTAGCAGTTTTCCTGCAATCCAGCACAGAAAGCTGGGTGTTTTACTTACCAAAACCAAACCTGCATCACTCATGGGCAGGGGCGGTCAGTCGTACATGCGGCTGCATAGGGCCCCAGCTTCTGAGGGGGCATCGACAGCCGATTTCACTTACATGCAGCCGGCACATTCCTAGACAAAGAGAAATTGGTTAGCTGTTGCCCACAGAAGTACTGGAGCAGTGTATGGTGCCGGCACAGAACACGATTCTGGGGGAGGGGAAAAGTGTCAAGCAGGCTAACAGAAAAGTGTGACCAAAAAAATGTTAATAGGATTGTCAAACGATTGTTTTGTTTTGGTCGCAATTAATCGCGCACCTTAGCAATTAATATCATGTTACAAGATGATACAGATTTTTTAGTCTGTCTATTCAATAGCGAAATTAAGTTAGACATAGGCATATATATATATATATAAAGAAATCCTTGCTCATTGTTCTTCCAGTAGGATATCGAAATTAACCCAATTTAAGTTACCACGTTATGACTTCAAAGCACATGTTATTTAGGATGTATTTTTCCATTACCATTAATGTTATTTGTTGTTATATGTATTGCGTTATGATATTAAACAAATCATTCTTCTTTGCTCCCATCGTTTACAGACCCTGCTCATGGGAAACGATAAATGTTTGGAAAATGCATTTTCAACATATTTTTCCAGGATCGACAGAATAGTAGCTTTACATTCGTAGGTGACCTCCGGCTGAGCCGAAGGGGTTTAAGGACTCGCATGGATTCACAGCCGCTGGCCGTTGAAAGGGACGAAGCGGTGTCGTGGGGCCTTTGGTCTCCTCTCACTGATCTCTGCACAATGGAGACACAAGGAGGACCGGAGCGCTGGAGCGCTGCTGAACAAAGCGGAGCCAACTAATTCTGATCCAAACACACTTTTTTCCCCCCATTTTACTTCGCACAATTGTGAGCACATCGACTGTTTTCTTACCCCTTTCCATCGTATGGTGTTGCCCCTAACCAAGGTTATTTGTGGGAATTCACTGTACGCTGAATCGTTAGCTGTAGACTAATTGTGCCTGACAAACTGAGTTTTCCACTTGCAGCAGGGAAAAGTGCTTTGAATTATACAGGGGAAGAGCCATTCCCATTTTATTTTATGGGCTGTCCTCGGAGCTCGCACATCTTCCCATGCTTCTCCAATATGACTTCTGATTATACGTCTTGAATTCTAAAATATACAGAATGGGTGAAAATGACTTTTCTCTGTAATAGCTGGCTCACACAATTGAGTCCACGGCGTCCAGAGACTTGGTCCAGCGCACGAGCGAGAGGTGACAAAGGGAAGCGGAGGAGAGAGAGTTGGGCATGGCGGCGTGGCTGCACCTCCGGTCACACAGTGCCATCTAGCGGCGAGAACAACCTGCCCGCGGTGCTCCCACCTTCGTATGTTACGCTGTGTGGGGCTTTTGGGGGTGTTCTTTCATATCTTTCAGTGAGTCATGCATGCTCAGTTCAAACATCTAGCGCAGCATCTGCACCTGAATATTCACTGCATTAAGCATGCGCCGACAGCAGAACCCGCTGTCCGGCCAACCGTGACACCTTTCACTGCTTCACCTAGGAGAATGTGCAGTTCACGAAAATCAGATTTTGTTATGCTAATGTAAGTGTTATAAAGAACACAATCTGTCATTCTGCAGTTACAATGGTAGAGAATATAGGAAAGGCTGCTGTTCAGGAGACGGGGACAGCGCCACTGCCCTGGAAGAGAGTGGAAACAAAGCGTTTCGCTCCATACGGACGTGCAAGACTCATTATCATTCTTTTGCATATTTGCCCCGAAAAAATACGACAACGTCAGGATCAAGGAAACAATAAAGTAAAGTGAGGGAGAAGAATAAACAAAGAAAAAAAAGCCATTACCCAGTCCATCATTCGCCTAACTTTATTGCATTTGTGAAATTGCACTCCCAACAGGCTGAGGAGCACCGAGTCATCCATCAGGGCTGATTATATCATTTGGGGGTAATTGCAACCCCAGCCGCCCCCTCCCTCGCGTCTGCTGCTGTGTCCCTGAGTGCGCCTCCCACTTCGATACCCCGCTAACCGGCAATAATATTTCTGTTTATCCACACAACTTACCATAGGCAAATCCACCCTGCCCTGTGGGCAATCAAATTAGAGTCTCCCTACGATAAATCACTGACAAACTGTTTATCAAACAGAAAGGGCTCAATTCAATTATTAATGAAAGAGATTAATTTGGACCCTGTTGTTGTACCAGAGATAGTAGTGGTCGCTTTATAAATGGTCTTGGGTAATTTGGCACATGGATTTAATACACATACCCTGACACAAGATCGGGGTGTTATGTGAAATAAACCGTGCCACTAATGAGGCATTGTCCTGAAGGGTTTTCTATTTTTTAAGATTGGATTTGCCTAAGGGAATTTGAAGGTAATATTTATTCCCGTCCTGTCAAAAATATACGTCATGCATTTCCTGTATTGGTCTTTTCAGCCCAAGTCATCGAGGCTATCGCCCACCATGTCTCCCGGCCAATCGGACCCCTGGACGGCGAGCCACCTGACCACTTCAGCACCTTATGTTGCCTTTTGAATTAATTCTATTTCGATACGCTGCCAAGGTCAGAAGGCACGTCGGGAAATATGCGAATTGGACTATAGGTCAAAGATGTTTAGTAGGCCTATTTCTAGAAGTATCAACCAATTGCAATGAAGGCATTTGGAAATGAATGGTGTGTGTTTACTTAAGTCCTAGTGACTGACTTGAAAAAACAACAGCGAGCAGAGAGCAGTAGCACGTGTTTTGTCATGGGAGTTGTGCTATCTGCCCCCTCAGTCCCCATCAGGCCCAAATAGTACAGCTTTCCTTAAGGACCTTTCCTGCTAGATCTGGCAGTCTGTAGGCTCTGGGCTCTTTGGGCAGATCTATCTGTATTTGAAGAGGAGAGCCATTTGTTTATGTGATGCAGGTCAGCTGTGTGTCCTGAAAGGGTGTGTGTGTGGATTAGGTTTATATTACTTTGTGGGGGACAAAATGACCCCCACAAAGTAATCATGTTTTCCGCACAGAAATGAATGGAGAGTCCCCACAAAGATATATATATATGTGTGTGTGTGTGTGTGTGTGTGTGTGTGTGTGTGGCAGCAATCAGCTGCAATCAGAGGCATCTAAACCTTTCATGAGTAACTGCATTCAGTGTACATGCGCTACAGTGGTACATCAACATGACCGCAGCGGTACACAGTGGCTCCGCGGGACTCTTTCGCATTTCATCTTTTGGCAGAGTTTTGCTCCTGCAGTGTCCGTTGCTCACTCCACCTCTGCTCACATCTCCAGCACGTTAGCTGTGTCACGTCCATGGGTCTGATGCAAGCTTACCAAGGAACATTCTTGTGCACCAAAAACTCTAACGCAGAAGCAAATTCACACAGTGTGCTATGGAATGGGGGGGGGCTCTGTTTGGAGAAAATCATCTAAAAGGCTAAATGACATTTTCAGAGTGCGATCTGTACGAATAAACATGTTCAGTTACTGTAATGGCTGTTTAATATTTACCACTTGCATTTACATGTTCTTAAATATTGATTGATGTTAATTGAAATTTAATATAAATATTAATTTAATGGTTAAATATTAAACTAAGTTTTCCCTCGACAAAAGGAGCTTTGCATTTTCAACAGTAGTTTGTGGAAATTTAGTTATGATGCTTAGAAAAGCCTCAGTGCCTGCCAAAAAGGCGGCGTTTATAGCAAGAAAAAGGTAAACAAAAGATTTTCGATGCAATTATATGAAACCCGGTGGTTCATATTTGTATAAATGTTTCCTGTGACTTGTTTGATTTTTAACTGTCTAAGGTTCCAGTCTACCGCAATTAATTTAGTTTGTGAAAATCTCTCCCCCTCTCTCCAATTTAGCGTCAGAGTGCTTTATTGGCAGGAAATGCAATAGGTAATTATTGCCAAAGCATAGTGATTCTAAACATATTCATGATACGCTCAAATAAACATCCATCCATCCATTTTCCAACCGGGGTCACATGGACGCCTGGAGCCTATCCCAGGCAGCATAGGGCATGAGGCTGGGGTGCGCCTTGGATGGGATGCCAGTCCATTGCAGGGCACACACTACGGGTAATTTCGCGATGCCAATTAGACTAACTGCATGTCTTTGGACTGTGGGGGCAAAGTCACGTGATACAAAGAGTGCATGCGGATTCCGCACAAAAAGCAGAGGTGGAATTCAAACCCCCCTGCCCTGGAGATATGAGGCAGCGGAGATTTCTCTGAGCTACTCACAGATAAGCGCATAAAATGGAATGTTTTACAATCATTTCAACATGCTGAACAAATTCCAATGAATGATAACATATTAATAAACACTAAAAAACACTACAGAGATCATCAATCGTCTTTGGTCTCTCAATGTCCCCCTAGCTATGACAGGCTGACATAAATTTCCATCTCTCTCTCTCTCCCTCCCTCCCTCCCTCCTTCATTTGCTGTGGTTTGGTGTTTGAAGCATGGCTTTGTGGAGGGTTTTATGTGTCACAGGACCAGCATGATGCATGTGTTTAATAAGCACACTTTAGCACCCTGGGTAGCGATGCTAACAGCCTTCTTGGCCAATCAGGTAAAGGCCCGCACACATCGTCCTTGAGGCTGAGACCCAACTCGCCTCTCCAGTTTCACATACAGACCGTGCAGCTTGATCTCTTCCATGACGGCTTTGGCCCAGGACCTGGGAACTCTGATGAACGGTGGCTTCGGCTTCCCTCACATCTTGGAGACATCCGCAGTAAGCCAGAAGCCGCTGTTTGTATCTGACATTTCCTAAACAAATATTAAGGGGCGCCCAGTGGCCTATTTCCCAGGGCGCCATGTGCTTCCTGAAGGTACGGCCCAAAGAGACGATGTGTTGAGGCATGTGGATAAACAAGGCAAAGTGCGAGCAGATGTGGGGACGTGTGGGGGAGGGATGAGGTGGGGCCACGCGGGTATGGAGCACGCGTCTCCGCGGCTTTCATAAAAAGCTGTTTGTCTGGCCGCTTGCTCGCTCGCCTGCTCACCCACTCACTCTCTGTCTTCTTTGATGTGCCACCCCAGCCCCCCCTCCCACCCCACCCACCCCACCCCACCCCACCCCACCCAGGCTTTGAAGTCCATCTCATGCCGTGGGACCGATTTCTTCAGAAGACTGTCTCCGCAATCACATTTAAATCGCACCGCTTGTTCGTCAGTTCCTTCCCGCGCCGACAGCCCACATGGGGTTAAACGTGAAAATGCAGTGAGCGATTGACCCGCACGGGGATGAAATAAACTGGCCCGGTGCTGATTTCATTCTGCCACTCTCGCTCCAGCGCGGAACGACCCAGAAATGTAGAGCAAGGGCCACATGTTCTCTGACTTCGGGCCCCTGTGGGCCATTCTTCTGTTAGCAGAGTATTCCGGAGCCAGCCGTAGTCGTGGCGCATGACAGACCAGACAGGATTGTACTGGGATGCTTAGACAAGTCGATCGCTGCCCAATATGGGACCTCTGTGCTTGGTGCCTGTGGGCTGGGGGCATGTTAGACAGGGCCTCGATTACACTCAGCTGAATAAATGGGTGAAGTGATTTAAAAACTATTAGTTAAACAGCAGAATACTAAAGGCCATTAAATGCATGTGTTATCCTGAAGATCTGGAGGCGTGAGCTAAAATGGGCTAGGGGATAGTGCGTCTAGTGCAGTCGCAGGAAGGTGGTAATGGAGAGTGGGGTACAGGGTGGATGAGCAGGTGGCACGGGGAGAGAGAGGCGCCGGTGCGGGAGGTACGAAGCCCGCCGTGACGCCCGTGCTCCCAAACAGATGGGGGGCAGATCATTGCTAAGGGAACTGGAACCACTAAACCAATTCGGATCCCCACGGGAGCGAGAAGCAGAATGTTAAACAAAGTTAGACGGGCCATTTGACAATGGAGATCGTTGCAGGGTCGACTTCAGGCCCCCGCCACCCTCATCTGCATGCTTGTCAGAATGCTCCCAGAGTGCACTGCACAGGGTGGGGCTCCCTGCGACAATGCCTGACTTTCTGTAACATTCAGATTTTAAACTATTTTTAGACATAAAAAATCTTTATTATTTCATACTGGTACAGCCTATACTCACAAACATAAAGAAGGTAATCACAGCATATTTGTGGTTAGTCACATATTTACACATGTGACGTCCACATGGCCCCATTTTATGGGTGTCGCTGGGACTCTGACAAGGCATGGAGTTTATCAGGTAATCTGGATTAGGATTTACTCACTCTGGTGCTCTCACAGACTCAGCGTGACCATTAATCCTGCCTAGCTGGGGAATTATGGCATCTTTGTACTGGGGGACAGATCACATGGCCCGCCTTCCCGGCCTGCGGTAGGTCATGATTTAATCTCAGGCACATGGGTCACCCAGCAGACTCTCACAGGTAGCCAGTCACGGAACTGAGAGGCATTGATGTTTCAGAGGCATCCCACAAGGCCGTGCAGGAATCCATTAATTCTGGGTTGTAGATGGATATGTTGTTCCCTACTGCAGAGAATCATTTGTCAGAGCCCTAATCTTTATTCATGACAGGTCAAATGTAACCAATTCAGTGTTATAAATATCACATCTTTGCTCTAGAGGGGTAGGAAGATGAAAAGTTTGGCCTGGGAGTTATGAGGTGCTGTAAGATCGAGGAATAAATGTGTAATAGATGATATCTGTAAAAGTCTTTATTGAGTTTTTCTTTTGTATGAGATTTTCATCTCAGTTTTGTCATTCCCAAATCTGCACGAGGCCACGCCCCCTCAAGACACCTACCCACCCTCAGTTCTTCATGACAGTGGGCGTGTCCCTCTGGTATGCCACACGTCACAAGACAGCATAATGAAACAGCATCTCTCATTGGTGGAGGCTGCTGACTTGCTGAGCTGTGATAGGTCTGCAATGTGCAATCAGCAGTCAGCGTTTTGAGTGATCTACATTTGCTTGGGCAATTAAGGTCATAAACGCAACTCCATGACTTTTGCATTAAGATGATAAACTATTCGCCATCTAAGAAACACATTTCAATTATATTTAAATTGTGTTTATCAGTCAATGAAAAGTTCAGTCAAAAAAACAAAGCAAATGAGTGAAAAATTAAGAGCTCAGCTGGAATGAAAATGAGCGGATCTTGTAGCCTGTGAGGACTGGAGTTTGGCAATTGCTGTAATATTATCCCATGTATTATATAACGCTGGGGTGAATCCATCTTTCATTTGATTTACATATGATTTTAGTATGATCCCTGTTGGAAAAAAGGCAATCCCTTAAACTCGATTCATTCCAATAGCAGCAGTTGTCAACAACATCTGAGATGCCTACTGAGACCAGCCACGATTAGAAGATCAGAAACATCACAGTAGATTCATTATGGCAGGAACACAATATTTTTAAACGTGATCTTAATATGACATCATGCAGAGACGGGCTGTTCCACTGGGGAGCGGTGGGTTAAAGACTGAGAGGTCCGTCTCTCTGAGGAACACCAGTCGGGATGGAGAGACATGTCTCCTCGCTGGGACCACTGATGTTGCTTTGTAAGGTCTCACCAGTGGTTTGGGAGGGTCCTGGTAAGTTGTTGCCTCAAAATGTCGAGGAACCACCAAGGGTCTGGGAGAGAACAGAACGGAAAGTTGTGCAACTGTTGAAACATTTGCAGGTGATGATTTGCTTAATTCAAAAAGTCAGCAACATGGGAGAGTGCCTGGAAAACGGGCTAGCGGAGCCTAAGGTTTGGGCTGCCGTTTCTCCTGGGGATTGGGGGGGGGGTTGTACCATAAGTNNNNCCCCCCCCCCCCCCCCCCCCCCCCCCCCCCCCCCCCCCCCCCCCCCCCCCCCCCCCCCCCCCCCCCCCGCCCCGCAGCTCTGGGCGGCTAGAAGATGGATCTCCTCTGCGCCACAGTGCAGAGGCTCTGCAGAGAAGCACACAGACACACACACACTAAACCAAAAGCACACAGACATACAGGTGACGTCCATCCCAACATAAAAACAGTGTTCTGCTTGTTGAAGCCCCTTCCCACACTAAATAGATGCAACATTACCTTCTGAGCTCTGCTACCAATTGTCTGAGGTCCCAACTGATAATCACAGTATGTGCAGGTCTGCGTATCAGGGAGTATGAAGTTAAGTGAGAGCAGCACCAGACCAGCAGAAGGCCCAGTGCGACAGAGGCGTGTCAGTAATAGAGACCCATCAATCACACACAAGACCCCACCCCTTGTCACACAAGCCCCTCCCATCTCAGCACATCTAGCCCTCCACCAGAATTTTTTACATCTTTCATCAGCCTTGCTCTGCAGCCAGACCGCAGCTCACTTTTCATCTTTAACAGATTATTCATCATGGAGTCTGGAACCTGGAGACAGGTCTGGTTTCAACTGTGGGATCAGGCAATTACTTGTGACACGCTAAGCCAAGGACTGTAAAACATGGACATTCTTCAATAAATACGGCACCGGTCTCTCAGGTCTTAAAAGAAAGGGGAGGCTGGATGGAAGCCCTCGCCTGCCTTGGGGGTGAAGATGTCCTTACGGGAAACAGGACGACTCAGAGACTGTATTAAGAGTGGAGAAGGTTCCTCTGCACAAGACCATATTACTATAAAACAGAGACAAGCGCGAAATGGTGACTTTTTCGGTCATTTTTCTCAAAGCAGCTTTTGAACATGCTTTGTTCTGTGGGTCAGCTTACATCTCTCATGAACACGCACGCACACACACGCACACACACGCACGCACGCGCACACACACACATATGCATACACACACGCACGCGGACACACATGCACGCACACACACACACACACATACTCTACACACATGTATGCAAACAAGCCCACTGGCACATAATGTACAGTAGGTTTCATGTGACACTGAACCAAAAGTGCAACGCTAAAGGTATTTAGGCTGGGGTGGGGGGAGGGGGGGCTTGGACATGTCCCTCCAGGTGGCACCATCGGACCAGAGGCATGGAGAAGGATGTTTGGTCACATAGGTTGGGTTAGGGACAGGCGGACGGCCATAGCCCTGCTATAGTGGCTTGACGGTTTTACCACTAATAAAATCCACTTCACTCCCGCCTCCCGTCCGCATGTCCTGTGGATTGACAGCCTTATGAATCGGTCGTGTGCTTCTGTCAATGAGATTCAATAAAAGCGTTCGTGGTTTAACGCTTTGCTGAAAGCAGCCAGCGGCCGGCCCCTTTCGGGGGATATGCAGCCCTCGTACGCATGTGGACCCACAGACGGGCCGCTTGCTCATCGCAAACCGACGGCCTGTTTATGTGTGTACTGCTTTTTAATAAACCGGGGATTATGATAATCTTTCTTTAACTGAGCGGTATCCAGTTCCCTTAGACAGATGGAAAGATTCTAGAGGGTGATAATTGAAAATGAAACAGGCAAAAGGCCAATTTGGACATTACTCAGAGCTGAAGGAATGCAGTCCGTCACAGCAGCAGCAGAACCGCGGATTTCCATTCCCTTGGCTCCAAGCAGCAGGTACTGTTGATTGGTAATGTGAAGGCATTCAGTCCCGGGGGCGACTCGGACCCCAGTGCCTTAACCGCAGCTGTTCTGTAACATATCCTGCTCTATAAACTGGTAAAACATTTCTATGCTGCTTCAGTAAGAGCATCAGCTGGGCGATTCGGTGTGATGCATGAGGCAAAGGCGCTGGGCATTAGAATACATTTCCCAGACTCATAGGTGCAGCATGATAACATGAGGACCGGCGGGGGGGGGGGAGTTTGGATCGTGCTGAGAGCTTGAGGGTGGGTGTCTGTGAACAGCTCCATCCTCCTGCCCCCCTGGGACTGTCTGGCTAGAGGGCGCCAGCGGTGCCTCGAGGTAATAGAATTAATTTAAGTAGATTAGGATACAGTTTAGATAAATGGCGTAAACATGAAAAAGACTTAATTGCCATCACTTACTGCGGTGAAAGAATGAGAGAAGATAGGGCAGTGGGACGGGGGCCAAGAGTTCAACGGAAGTGATACGATCAGTGTGTCAATTCCTTGCGTCCAAGAGTAATGTGTTCCACATGTGTCCAGATGTGTGCATGCACGCACACACAGTGCTGCTCCTCTCACACATAGGCACAGGAGGGAATCACAACAGGTCTGATTTCTCAGTCAAGCAGCTAGACCTTGATCACATCGGGCTACGGGACAGAGATGCGGCCTCCAGGAGCCGCTGAACATGGTGGCACCGCGGTAATGTGGTAACGGAACACTCACCGATCCGTACGATGGGCCTCCTGTCTGCTGGCAGTCATCTGACAATAACACATCCTGAAGAGCTTATACAGAAATGGCTCCCATCTGTAAAAACACGACAAGGCTGGATTTTTCTCAGGAATTTTATCTTTGGGGTGAATATCCTGAGTTAGGGTTAGGGTTAGGGTTAGGGTTAGGATTAGGGTTAAAAAAAACATGTTCTGTCAATGGGAGATATTAAAAACGGGATGTGCCAACACAGACATGGAAACGAGCGAGATTTTGTTGTGTTTTAAACAAATGACCTATGACCTTCTCTGGATATGTGCACTGCATTCAACTTGATCTTTTTCTGCGCCTTTTTTACACCCCATAGCTCCTAATTGTTTTGTCATACAGATACATACGCACTAAAAAAAAAACCCTTAGGAACACAGTAATCATACCTTTTGGTCTAATTACATGTTTTTTGTTCACTATCTAAGATTAATGAACTATATTATGGAAATTGGGCGTCTATTGTTATTTTATATTCACAATACTCATTAGTCAATTATCTCCCAAAACAATGAGATGAATCATATCAGCAGGGTAGCAGACAGCAAATGGAACCATTAATGAAGCAGATCTTTCCGAGAAAGTACGTCTGCGCCGATGAATAGGAAACGTCATCATGACGTCACACATCCCGCGTGTTTCTGTCAGCTTGTCAAACCTTGTCAAACACATATAGCAGCAATTCTCAATTCGTGGGTCGTGACACTAGCAACAGGTTCTGAAAGGGTAACGAGGCAAATTTAGAAATGTAAGCATTTTAAAACCAGCAAGCTACTATGCTGATCCAGGATCAGATTTCCCAGCCCCAATCCTAGAACTAACCTATATAAATGGGTCTTGGGTCTGCACCTGCCTAGCACAAAACTAGTGAACACTCAACCAATCCAAGAAGCCAAACCACAGATGCTTAATTGAAAATTCACTGGCACATCCAATCAGATTTGTGAGATAGGCATTGATTGTCGTAAATTGCAGAGTGCACTGTGCATTTGATCATAGCATTAACTTAAACCTATACTTGATATAGGATCACAACTGAGCTGGGATGGTAAAAATTGGGTTGCAGTGCAAAAAGGTTGAGAACCACTGGCCTATAGATATACGAAGTGCATGGGTCAGGGCCTACTTACTGACACGTGTACAGCCACTGATCTAGATTTTCATGTAGATTTTTCCCACCTGTTTTCCCAAGTCGGTAATAAGGAAACCGAGTCCAGTCCTTCTAGGTGTGAAGACAATGTTTGCCCACGATGGTTGGCCGTTCCTTGTGAGATACAGATCAGATCGGCCCCCAGGAAGCTTTCAACCAGAAGGAGAAATAAGCCTGTATGGAAGCACTGCGGGGTGAACGAGTCCCCCGACAGGATTAACATTCTAATAACTCCTCTCATTTACAGAGTGGCATCGCAGCTCTGGGCAAATTAGCAAGTTTGGCCCCAGAAATGCTAATATTTCAACTCCTGTGAGCAAAATATTGAACTTAAACCGTTTAGCAGTATGAATGAGTCAACCCCTCACCCATTGGATGGCAGTGTCTACTGGGCATACATGCTAATGATGTATTATTAATGGGCAGAGGGGTCACGTGACTTCAGAAAAACCGAGAAAGGCAGCCTATTGTAATGTAATAGCTTTGTTAATGTTAGCTTTGAATACGCAGTTACTTATCCCCCAGCCAATGATTCGATTTGGATAATGAAGTCAGCTAATAATTTAATTAGCCTTCTATGGTTGGATCCAATTAGTGTGGGACACCGGAAGAAATCAATTCCCTTTAAAATAAAACGTCGAGTTCCCCCTTTTTAATGCTCCAATTTATAGCTGTATTTTTATTAGGAGAGAGTACTTAACGAAGGGCCGCAGAACTCCTGACAAGCTGCATGGATGCTGCCATCACGTGACCGCCATCTGCACCGTACGTGGCCAGCGCCAGAGCCCAGAAGGTCACCTATCAGCCCAACTGGCGGCAGCGTGGGTCATCTACCAGCTTGAAATTACGGAGGACATGTTTATCTGCTAAAAGACACGGACTTAAAGTCATTACCCGGCCAAAGGAGGAGGGGGTGGACGTTGATGATGATGTTGATGATGTTATTAGGTAGCTTTGGAGATAAGGACCTAAGCTTAGCTGCTATGCTAGATTGCTAGTTCATTCCAGTAGGGCCCACAACATGATGTAGGACCGCAGCGCTTGCAGAATGTCCAAGCAACAAGCTTCTGGGCTGGTGTGTAGCTCAGAACATTAGGACGGTGTGCCTGTGATTGCAAAGCAACCAGGTCAAATGCCAGGGTCGGCAGAATGTCGTCACAGTTGGGTCCTTGATCACAGCCCTTCATCCCCCATTGCTTCAGGCACCAGCTGATTCTGCTTTCTCAAAAGTTTACATTGGTTTGGATAAAAGCATCTGCGAAATAAATTAATGTACTATAATAACAAGAAACGTACTTGCAATCCTAACAAACAGTCGGCTTTGCTCCAGTCACGCTCTCTGGCCTAGCAGGTGTGGTTGGTACGTTCGGGATCGTTGAGTGTATCTCTCTGACAAGTATAAAAAGTGCCTGTATGATGTCATGCTGCCGTCGGTTACCGATTCCCAAACGGAACACGAAGAAACTGCCATCATTTGGAGTAGCTGATTGGTCAAAAAGAAGCAGAGCAGCTGCCTTTGTTAGGAGATGAGCTGGTAGGGAAACGTCCTAACGATGCCTTCTGCTGCATCCAGGAGAATGAGGAGGGGAATCTGCGAAGGAGGACATGAATATGCTAATGGCTCAATCTGTGCCACAATCTGTGTAGAGAAGGTACGCCGTGTAAGACGGAGGCCTTAACACTGTGGAGATGGAAATCACTTATTGACATTCCAGATATAAAAAAACTCTCCTTGTGCAAGGTGTATCGCAACTCAAGAGCGAGGGGAGTCCCAGTCTGAATGCTCCTGCAGTCTTTTTCTCTGACCTTTCTCATGAGATGCCACCTGTGATAATGATCTGACAGGCTTTTTCCAAATAAACAAAATATATGATTTGAAGCAGGATGTCACTTGTTTCACCTTTGCCCTGAAGAGTGCGACCTTTGACCTCATAGTTCATTCTGATGAGACAATAGTAATGTTTCTCATTCCCTGGACCCGCCCGCACCAGAACTGCGCACTGCGGCCCACGGGCCACGCCTCTTACAGTGACAGAGCAGCATCGCCGCAGCAACTACATGATCGCCGCACTGGTAATTACCGCTGCCGGTAACGAAGGAGGCCATTACATCAGTTTAATGCTCCTGTTTAGCAGCCCTCCCTGTGCATTTTTCTTCTGTCACAGCCAAAAAGGATGTTTCACGAAAACGCGATGCGCTGAATGTAATTACGAGAGAGCGAGCGACGAGGTGGGTGTGCGCCACAGCTGCCAGTGGCGGCTCTTTACGAGCCGCTCCAGCCCGTGTGACAGAGAGAGTCTCCAGCAACCGCCGCTGAGAAAGATAGATGTCATTAAACGGAAGGTGAAAGGGATACAGGGGGATTCGTCACTCTGTGATTTGGGGGGGGCCAGTCTGTCACGGGGAAGCCCCCTCCCTCTGCTATATCCTGCGTGGGGTTGCTGAGGCGAGTCCCAAATATTCAGACCTGCTGTTGAGGGGAGGGGGGCACTGTGGAGTTGGAGGAGGTCAGCCCCACCCACTCCGCACTGGTGAGAGTGGACACCTCAGGGACTGGGATTGGGGGGGTCAGCCTGAACATGCTGCGGGGTAACCCAAACACACTGTCGCTCAAAGAAAGTCTGGGGCCTGTTGTCAGTAACCCCCCCACCTCACCCACACACAAGCCCAAACTAATATACTTGGTGTGAAGTCTGACGCAAGTCGTGTTTCCTTGGCAAGATTTTTGAGGCGGGGCGGGGGGGGGGGAACCTGACAGTCACAGGGGCCTGAGACATGGCCGACAGTAAGGTCTGCATTTGACCGCAGCTTTCGTCTGGCCGCTAATCCTCCTCAGCACGCACCGCCGTTAGTGGCTCCCTGTCCTGTTCCCTGGGTGTCCCTCACAGAAAAACACAGGGGTGTCTCTCAGTCATGCCATATGGTAGCAATTTGTTTTTGCCCCATGATGAGGCTGTGCGGAACATGTGTGTGGGCCAGCTCCTTGCTGAACAGACATCTCATCCATTTTGTCACCTGAGAAGAGCAAACTATGCCAGATAATTCTTTTTCGTTACTCAAAACACATGGTACGCTACCAAAGTGAGAATATTATAGAAAAACAGTGCTCCATTTTTAGATGAGACTTGCTCAAATGTGTAGTTTTAAAATGATATTATTATAGTAGCATTTATACGGTAGCACAGAAACAAATGAATGCCCGGCTTAACAAAGGAAAGGTTTGCTTCAGCTGTCTGTATGGTTGCTGTGGCCAATATTGCCATCTAGTGGCAACGTTTCTGTCCGAATGGGAATCTTTGCATCGCTCAAAGTGAAATATCACGCCTATTAATGTGACATATATCCTCCAAAGGCGTCTTTATCGGACCTGGGAATACATTCCCGGCGCCATGCGTCACACGGCGTGTCGTTACTTTTGACAGAATCTCCAAATTGCATTTACCAAGGCACCGTTTTCCCGCTTTTCATGCGAAATCTCACGAATATAAATGTCAAAAAGCATGGAAGGGAACGATAATGGTTGCCATGGATCAGTCGAATTGCCACGAATTTAAATATGCACAATTTGGCTGTTGTGATATTTCACTGTTGTACTCGGGGTTCTGTTTACTTGGCTCCAAAATACTATATATATTTTTTTCGTGCATTTTGCTTTTCTTCTACACGATCTAAGTACAAAACTAAGAGCTTTTGTGACAGATTCAGCCGCTAAACAGCGGAGGGCAGCTGTCATTTAGTTATTCCTCTAGATGGAAGCCGCTGTTCAAATTGACACCAGACTAAACTAGAGATGATATTTTCATTTGCATTTTGAGTTCCGATCCCCCAGAAATCCAAAATTAGCATCTCTACTGGCGAGCCCCGTGTAATTGTATTTGTGGGGGCGTTTCGTGAAACGGGGTCAGACGCGCTTTCGCTACATGGGGTGGTCCGACGTATCAGCAGCGCCCCCAATGGTCGGTTTGGACCACTGCCAGCCCAAGTCTGCGGGTGAAGTCGTTTGTACTAATCCGTTATAATTTCATCTTTTTCATTTAGCTCCTTAAGGAAAGCTTTGATTTAGTTATTTTGTAATGACATTTTTTGCTTTGGCTCCCACAGTTCATAACTCCTGGGGGTGGGGCTTCATTAATAGGCCCCAAGGCTGTACCTTGTTGCCTTGGAGAAGTGCCTGACTGGGCCCAGGCAGAATCAAAGCCCCATCGGTGTGTTTGCCGGTTTGCCAGCCATTAGTGTTTGTGACATGGCTACAGTAAACTCACAGCGGGCTGCTGCTTCTAATTCCCAATACGCCCTGCGGTCTCTGTTCTGTCAGCCTGTATGAGCACCCCAACCCACACCTGATAATCCTGAGCCAAGCTGCCCCCCGTCCGGTATAGTACGTCTCGGGATTGGTCTGTATTGAAGAATAAAATACCATACCCTGTTTTGAACCAATGTATATTGTTTCATACAAACATACATCTGAAACTAAATGCAATTTAATCTGGATTGCATGATCGATCCAGACGCCGCCCCCCCCTCAGCAAACTTTATCAACGTGGATCCAGATGGGGTGGGGTGGGGTGGTGTCCCTTATTTCTTGAATGTGGCAATCCCAAACCTATGCTGCAGTGCCCCATGGGAAACCTGTCCTTGCTAGAAATTGCAGAGCTTCACCTGAGACGTATAGCGCCCCCAGATGCTGGGACAGATGTGAGAGGGCATTTCCACACGGAGGAAAATGGGCACGCGACTCCAGTTCGTGGATTTGTGGCCACAGGCAGAATCCTGAGAGGGGAGAATGTTCTGGAGCCAGATTAGGGCTGAAGACGGAGAGGTCGTCAGCGTGGTTCCAGGGAAGCTCTTTATGGTCAGTGACAGGTGTGCTGGGGAAGCTGTTTGAGGTCCGACATTCCTTTCCGTGACAATAATGTAATTTTATCCCTCTTTTGATGTGCCGTTGGTTGGCTCTCCCTTCATTCTGTGCGTGCCGTGAGAGGGGTACGTGGGGTTGGGGGGGGGGGGGGGGCAGAAGAAGCGGCCGCACATATGGGCGCCGCAAAAGCAGAGCCCGGCCAGGCCACGGAACCCCGAAACAAGAACACCAACTCCGGGGGGCGCGGAAAGAGC